>JAPDSC010095058.1:0-15193 GCA_026290005.1 Latrodectus geometricus | reverse complement strand
AATAAATTTTCATCTAAACTCAGAATATCAAATATGTGCAGTAATTATCACAATTGTAATGTACCAACTTATAAGTAAAATAAAAAGCAACTTCTAATCCTGCTTAAATTTAAATATTGGCAAATTGCTTCATGGAAATTTTACTTTATTTTTAATTTTTGTTTTAAATTAAAATATTTTAACTTTTCTTATGTTAGTTCAAAAATTTGTTCCTTCGTTGATTTTCATTTTCTGGGGGATGTATGCAAATGAAGAAGACATACTTGGGTCAGATTTTTCAAAATATATTTTTGAAGCTTGTAGGTATCCATCAATCAGAAAGGGATTTCTCCTTTGCTTATGAAAGTAATTTTGACTGGTGCTATCAGAGAGAAAATCATTGATAAAAAGGCAAACATATGATGAGAATCAAAATATTGTCCAAAAAAAATATAATCCAAAATAATGAAATTGCGGGTAATATTTTTAGAGAAGAATAAAGTGATACAGACATTAAGCCGCATCTGAGAGAAACAAGAACCGTGAAGGGGGCGTTGTTTTGTTAAAATGCAGCTTAATATGTATTGAAGATTGCATAAAAGGTAGTAAAAGGTAAAAGTAACTCAGGAACAAAAAATGGCTAAACTTCGTCTTTTTATTTATTTACATTCTTTTTTTCTTTTATATACAAGTATTGCCAAACAAGGGCAACTAAATGCTTAAATCTCTTGAGGCTGGTATGTAGCTTCCATGCACGCAACATCGTTTAAATCTCTTGAGGCTGGTATGTATTACTGGTATGCAATAACTTTTGTGCACGCAACATCCTCCCCACCCTTGTCAACATCGAGGCGGATGACCAGCTGCACTGGTCAGGAGATGGTCTGTCCGTTGGTTCTCAGTTTGCACGTACGGACCTTGTTGGCGCGGCTAAGGATTACTGCCTCGACACGTGCTTTCTTCCAGGTATGTCGAGGTCTGATGTCTTCCTGTAGTAGTGCTATGTCTCCAACACGGATTTCGGGTCATTTCGGTGGGTTTCTCATGTGATGGAATGAACTTAGGTCCATCAAATATTCGCTCTGCCCTCGTCTCCAGAAGGAGTCCATAAATTGTTGACGACTCCTCCAAATTCGTGTAAGATCAGAGTGGGAATTTGGTGGTCCTGTTGGGATCGTTGTGATTCGTTTTCCTATTAGGAAATGTGCTGTGGTAAGAGTTTCCTCAGGATCATCCGTTCAAGCCATATTCGTAGACAATCGGTCTGCTGTTCACGGCGGCTTTTATATCGCACAGTATAGTCGTCAGTCCAAGGGTATCCAGACAAGCTTTGCCGAGAGTCTTTCGCAGACACTGTTTGATAGACCCAATCATTCTCTCCCACTATCCTCCCCACTAAGCCGCTCGAGGTGCAATGAATTTCCAGATAATGTTGAGATGAGCATGGAACTGGTGTACTTTGGAAGAAGAAATGATGTTCCACTGGGACTTCAATTCTCTGTCTGCGGCACATAAGGTTGTTGCATTGTCTGTGTAAACTGTGTGAGGAAGCGAGCGTCGGGACACAAATCGCTGAAGTGAAAGTAAGAAATCATCAGTGCTTAAGTTACAAACATCTTCTAAATGTATGGCTCGGGTAGTAGCACAAGTAAATATGACGATGTAAGCCTTTGTAACCAATTTGCTGTTCCTCGTGTGGAGGGGTCCTGCAAAGTCAATTTCTGTGGTTTAGAATGGGGTCGAATTCTGAATTCTCTCAGAGGGTAATGCAGCCTCTATCTGTTCACCACACTTTTGCTTCAGTATCTTGCAAGGAAGACAAGAGTGTCTGGTCTGTCTTGCTCTCAATATTAAAAATTTACAACGAAGCTGAGAAAGTACAATCCGGACCCCAAGCTGATGCAATTGTAAGAGTGTTTGGCGTATAAGTAGACTCGTGAAAGGATGAGATCCTTCTAGTATGATCTGGTGTTTCTCAGATTCAGATAAATCAGAAAATTGCAGTCGGCCACCAATGCGTATCAACTTGTTGTCAAAAATTGGGTTGAATTTTTTTCCAATTTCGAGTTCTTGGGAAGAGACTTTGAATTCGACAAGACTTCATATTCCAAGATAAACGACTCTTTCTGAACGGTTTCTATCCGATAGTTGTGAACTTGATTGAGTTCTGTTATCACCAATTCTTCACCAATTATTGTACTCACTAATTATTTTGTCTTGTGTTTTGCAGTTATGAATGAAGCGAAAAATCCAAGATGTCACACGTAACTGTTTAAAGTATGAACTGCAGTTTTCAGCATTGATAAATGGCTGAGTTAAGGCAATGTGAAGAGTCTGCACTTCCTTCTTCTTCGATTCTAAATTGTGAGTGTAATCTTCATAAGTGCTATTAGAATCAGGCCAGTTTTCTTCAGGTGTAGTTAACCACTCAGGGCCATGACACCAAATGTCTAGATCTTTCAGTCTTGATAGTGAGGCACCTCTAGATAGTATATCAGCAGGGTTGTCTTTATCGGAACAATGTCTCCTTTGGGAAGGATTAGTATGAAAAACAATTTCTGTTACTCTATTGCAAACAAAGTTTTTCCATTTGTTAGATTCACTGCGTATCCAACCCAAGGCAACTCGAGTTCTTTCGTATGTTGCTGCTACAATGTTGATACCGTCTACCAATCTCTTGGGTTCACCCTGAAGGTAACCACGTAGGAATACGTGTTTGTCAATTTCTGACAGATTGGTATTGATCGACGATTGAAATTGTTCCCAGAAGTTTTGCCACTGTTCTACGTCACCTGTAAAGGGTTCCAATCGGATCGTGGGTAATTTCACAGAGTAGTTTTGAGTAGGAACGACGTAGGGAACAGCAACAGATTGCGCAAGTGTAGACGAACTAGAACTTTCGTTATTCACATTCACAGAAGTAGTTGACAAGGTTTTGTTTTAGTCATCTTCTTACCTTTAAAAAGGGCATTCTCACCAGTATCGGTGTAGGTTTCACATTGTTTTATGTCGTCCTCGTACTCTGCATCTTCCAAGTAAGAGTGGTATTCATCGTCTAGTAAATGCATGTTCTTCAAACTATTTGTTAACCAATAAAGTGCGTATTCAATATCTTTAGGCTTTGAAGCGTCCGTAAAATTGTCAATGTCCGTGGAAAAGCGAGTAATATTACCGCGAACATAAATGCGTTTTCTTTTTATACTTGCAGATGCTTTGTCGTCGACAGATGCTTCGGGTGGTGCCCTTTCTTGTTAGCGTAGAAGTTTCGAATACGCGAATGTTTTAAGCTCCGTAAATGCAATAATTCGATCGTATAAGTCAAACAGTCAGGTTCGTAGTTGAATATATTCGGCACCACTATATTGAAGATTGCATAAAAGGTAGTAATAGTAATTCAGGAACAAAAAATGGCTAAGCGTCTTTTTATTTATTTACATTCTTTTTTTTCTTTGATATACAAGTGTTGCCAAACAAGAGCAACTAAATGTTTAAATCACTTGAGGCTGGTATGCTTCTGTGCACGCAACAATATGCATTATTTCATTGATCTAATTGTTAAATATTACATGTACAGGACGGTAAATTATCTAAATTTTTATAATATTGATTTTGCATACAAATTATTCAAATGCGTCATTGTTCAGTAACAAGTATTTTGACAAAACTCTTCAAAAGCTTGTAAAAAAAAAAGTTGATTTTTTTTTTCTATTTCTCTCTCTTTAGATAGGTAGGTAGGCAGGCAGGGAATTTTACTGTCAAAATTTGTCAAAACTTCTGTTTTTTTTTTCCAAGATTTTAAAGAATTTTGTAAAAATACTTGTCACTGAACAATGACGCATTTGAATAATTTGTATGCAAAACCAGTGTTATTAAAATTTAGATAAGTTACCGTCCTGTACTTGTAATATTTAATTCCTTTGATTTTATTTTATTATAAGAAACAATTAACATTTTTAATAAAATGCTCAGTAATTCGTTAATAATATTCAGTTATTTTCCTAATTCTTATATCAGTTTATAAACGTTCAAATATAAATTCGAAATATTATATAAAAAATAATATATGAGTGAAACTTTTTTTTCCTACATAAAATATTAAAGTATTATATAAGTAAAAGTTTTTATTATTCTACATTGATATTTTTAAACTATTTTTATAATTACATTGATGAGTTCGAGTTATTGGCATTAATTAAATTAAATACTAAGAGTAACAAAAGAATCAGGAAAAACCAAATTTTATTTCTTGAATCTTCAAACACAGTTCTAATATATGGAATTTCGGCGTATACTTACACCAATACCAATCCAACCCACTGTCTAAAATTGCTCCAAATAAATCTGCCTAGCATTATCGGCCTACCTGAAAATTTCCTAACAACGGAAACTAAAAATAAGTGAATTATTACTTTGTTTTTAAGAACAATTATAATGAGTTAAGTTTAATGTATGAATTTGAATTGATGTAATCTCCTGTGTTATTTACAAATTATAATAGCAATAAATAACTTATTGTTTGCGAATATTTAATATTGCGGTAGAATTTGTTTGAAAATCTCAATCAAACGTTTTGTAATTAAACTTCCCGATTTATCTTAAAAGATAATTGTGGAAAAAAAATTTAAGAACTATTGCATTTTATTCGATATTCATTTTTTTCACATATATTGTTGATCTTTTTTCACTTTTTGTATAATGCAATTGTTTTTAAGAAAAGTGAAAAATTAGATGTATATGAGAAAAACAAACTCAGTATGTGAGATTCGAAAGATCCCTGAAA
Source organism: Latrodectus geometricus (assembly GCA_026290005.1). Lineage (NCBI taxonomy): Eukaryota > Metazoa > Arthropoda > Arachnida > Araneae > Theridiidae > Latrodectus > Latrodectus geometricus. The sequence continues at coordinate 10,434 of JAPDSC010095058.1, read as the reverse complement.
CCCCATCCTGCCGCACCTCGTCGGTTTCTCTGAAGGAAAATGTTTTGTAAAAGAACATTTGAGCTCCTGCGAAAAGGAATGTGAATGTATGTGTGGAAATGGAAACAAGGACCGGAAAGGCAGGAAAATGTTAGATTTTAGAATTAGTATTATTAATTTTACAGAAATTCTTTCTCTTAATAAATAAAGCACTAATAAGAAACAATTACTATGTATGCACTATATATGAAACACATCCAAAATAAAATTCATTCTTAAAGCGATTCTTGTTTTATTGATGAAAAAAGATTTTGCAAAATGCATATAATCACTCATTTTGTTTTGCTTCAAAACTACATTTTTTTAAAATTTCTATTTCTTTCATTATAGCAAAGCATTTCACTCAATTTCCTTAAAGTATCTGAATCTTGTCAGCCATTCATCGGTTTATTTAGCAGACGGTCGCAACTCCAAAGTCTTGCTTTCTTGTTTGGTATCCCAAAGTTCCTTTTCAATCTCGATCATTTAAACCCCGACATTTCCTACTAATAAATTACATCTAAATTCAAAATGTCCTCAAATAAAATCTCCTTAGCTGCGGATTTCTTTGTCGAAGTTCATGAACTCTCGTCGCTATTAGTGTATTCAGGTGTAATAAAGCCTGCTACAAGGCTTAGGTATCTTTTTTTTCTATAACATGATTCCAAAGATAATATGCAAAAGCCTACTTTGAATATATATTTCATAAGATTCTAAGTCATGGATATCCTTGTAAAATATTTTTGAAAAAGTAAATTATCCGTTCTTTGCAGCGATCTTGGCTGTCTGCTAAAGTTTGATGGCATTAAGTCTTTAAAAATTAGCAGATTTTTAGATAAAATTGCACGCTCTTAAAAAAAATGAGTGGATTTTCAACACCCGTTGAGAGACAGAATTTTTACCCAATTACTACATTCATTTATTGTATTTAGATAAATTCTAAATACAATAAATGTGGAATATAATCGTGTAGTAAATATTTTTAAATTACAGTATCCTTCAATTCAATACCATGAGAGGGAAGAAAATGGTTTGATAAATTCTCCATGCATTTCTTTACAAGAATTAAAGTAGATCAAACAGCAAATACTTTTTTTAATACCATTAAATTATTTATCGTTTAATCTTTACCTCTCATTTTAAATCTTTTACCTCTTCATTGCGAGGAGAAGATTCGCTACCCTCCGTCACTCAATGATAAGACAGAAACATATTCCATTCCTTTTTTGATAAGATTATGGCTCAAGAATAATGAAAAGGACTCTGATTGGTAATAATTTTCATGTGGTTTTCTAGGTTCTATTTAGTTTTTTTAAAAAATGGAAGGATTTTTAATTACATTTTGTAATAAAAGGGAATCGAAGGATATGATAGAAGTAGAAAGAGGATCTCTCTCTCTCTCTCTCTTTAAAGCTTTAAGGTAAGTTATTATTTCCTAAAATTAAGTAAATGATCAATATAAATCAACATAATCACTAACCAGATTATTAACAATCATGATAATATGTATAAGATTTGCAACTTACATAAAATTAAAAATATATATATATAATATATAAAATTAAAAATATTCAGATATTTTATTTTAAAATGTTATACGGATACGTTTCATTTCCTTCTTAAAAATTATGAAATTATTTTGATTTTTCTCAAATGTGAAAAATGATTTTTTCAAAATTTATGTATTCAATGCTGTGAAAATTTTCCAGCGTTTTATAATAAATGAAGTTCGAAATATTTCGATAGATATAAAATAGATAAAGCTTTCATACAAATATACAAGAAAATAAAATATTGAGATTACTTATTTTATGTATTCCTTGCTTTAAAATAATTTGTAATTTAATTATAGTGCAAGAAAATGTTTAATTTAAAAGTTTTTTGAAATTTATTTGAAAATAATGAAAGCCGCACAAGCTTAGAATTTTTTTTATCAAACTTTTATTTAGTTTTTGTATTAATATTAACTTAATAAAATATTTCTAATAATGAAAAAAAGATACAAATTTGTAATTTATAAAAGTCCAAAAGTTCCTAGTGTGGAAATATAACTCGTGACTCGTCATATTATTCTCTCAGTTGGATTAATAAAGGATTTCGCAATCTCTAACGGAGAAAACACAACCTACTTCTCTTCACGGCTAATAATTAAATTGACTCACTCTTTTTTTCCCATGCGCATGCTCAGTGGTGACAGTGCACTCACTCCGAAAAGCATGGGAAGGTGGATGAAGAAAAGGGAGAAAAATGGGAAAATGATCTAATTGCTCGAGCCGCGTTTTTATAAAAAATAAACATACATGTAAAATATCTTATTTGCCATTAAATTTATTATTCTCGAATAATATATAATTTATGGAATTTCACACTTTGACTTTAGCAAATAAGTTTGTGTGTGCTTTATTCTTTTGGAATAAAATTAAATTCACCTACTAAAATAAACTCTTTTATATGTTTATGCTATAAGAGCGTTGCATAATGATAATCTACCCTTTTTTTTCTAGTACAAAGATCATCGAAATTATAATAATGTTTCACGTTCATATGGAATACATATTAAGCTTTTATTTCAATGAAATCATTAGTTGATTTTGGTAAAAGACGACTAACCACATTCCAGTTTAATCTTTTACATTATCAAAAGAAATGTCACATGATTCATTGCCAAATTGGAACTAAGAAACGCTAAGTAATTCTTTTTTTTTAATTGCAAACTTGCTGAGTTTACGGCATGAAAATAGTTCTCAAATTTTTAATTTCCAAGCAAATTTAAATATAAAAATTTCTTTCCGATACAAGCTACAGAAATTCAAAATAGGACAGCTGCTTCAGCATTTGAAAATATGCTGACATAACAGATCGAATTGGTCCCTTTATCACACATTTTTATATGAGTTTATTTCAATTAAAAAAAGATGAAAAAAATTTAAGATCTAAATTTAAACGTGTTAAAGATAATATAAAAAAACTACAGTAGTAAAAACCATGAAATTTACTTAAAGTAAAAATTTTTATCAATTTACAAAGATATCACCTGTCTTCTCTTTTAAATCAAATGGGGAACTATTACAAGCCATTTTTTTATCTCACGTTTTAATAGTACATGTGGCATAATTTTACGGAACTCTAAGCTCATATACATACTTGAAGAACTTTCTTTATTGCTAAGGACATTGAATCTAAGCCACCTTTTGTAAATAAAACGAACTTGCGCACAAAGCAAATAATTTACTCTTAATTTACTTGTGGCGTTAATCTTGCGCAATAGATTGCATCTAATGTTATGCAATGTTATACTTACTTTGTAATAACCATTTATATTTGTTATTATTAAAATTATTTTTGTTCTGAAGTGAAAAATATTTATAAAATGATCTTTTCTTAATATCACCTCCACACGCAGTTCAAAAACCCTCCTTGAAGAGAGAGAGAGAGTTTGAGAATTTTATCATATTTTATATAAATTCATGTCAAGAATTTTATCATATTTTTTACATCAATCTGAAATTCTCTTTTACTGCTGCATTTTTTTTACACATAAAATTTGTCTTCTTTTTTGATATTACTATCTAGTTCAGGGGTGGCCAAGTTGCTTAATAATTCGATACATTTTTCAAAATTTGAAATTTTTCGCGAGCCGCAATTAAATGCGTATTTAAAAGGTATTGCAAAAATATATTAAAATTATTTTTCTCAAAAATCATATTTATTAAAAACATGTAAATAAAAGTACAAAATATGCATATTGAATTTAAATTAAGCTTATTTTACATTTCTGACATTTCATAAAATGTGCTACATAAGTACGTTGTTTCGAATATTGAAATAATTCGACAAGTAGCCTTTTTTAATTTAGGATACTTCGATTCTGGTACAAATTTCAAAAATTCAGTAATCGGCGTCGACTTATATTTTAATTGTAGAGATTGATCTTCTTGCTTCTCTATTCATTCTAATTTTCCAGATGCTTTTCGTTTCATAATTATATTGGAAATGGAAAATTCTCCTTGAATTATGTTAATTTCAAATGGATTCAGAAAAAATTCAAGAGACAATTTAAAATATTTTAATTCTTGAAATTTGTTTTGGAATTCCATCAATATTCCTTCTAGCTTTTCTTATATACTCGTTGAGTTTTTCTTGTTTAATATTAGAAGAATTTTTTTTAATTCGAGGAAAATGACAAAATGTTTTATTTTGATGTACTTTTGAAAAAGTTGTTATTTAGTTTGAAAACTAAATATATACTGTGAGGGGTCAGATATTATTTTATCTTTCCCCTGCAATTCAGTATTTGCAAAGGTTTCATGACATCGGTCAAAAACATTAAGTCTTGCAATCATTAGTCATCATCTAATTCTGAATTGGTTATTTCCTTTACTTTTAGAAATGCAGTTATTGGATCAAACAAATCTAGAAATCTATTTAATACGTTGTAGCTAGATAACTATGAAACAATGTAAAAGAAAGTAATATTATTTGGAAGTTCTTTGTCCTTTAATTTTTCAAGGAAATTTTGGAATTGTCGATGATTTTTTTCCTTGGAGCGAATGTAATTTATAATGTGTAACACTGTTTTCATAACATCAGGATATTTTAAATATTTTGTAGCGAGATGTTTATGGTGAATTATGCAATTAATCGATAAAAATTGTGGAATTTGAGAATCATCTCTTAAAAGTCATAAAAGACCGATTTTTTTACCCAAGCATTGCCAGAGCTCCATCAGTTGCAATGATTACAAGTTTATTAAGAGCCACATCAAAAGTTTTTATTATGGAATCTAATGCATTTTTAATATCGACACAGCGAGTTGACTCTTGAAGTTCTACTAAATCTAACATTTTTTTTAACAATGAAGTTAGGTGAAACAAAACGAATGAAAACTGCCAATCCTGGAAGTCTATTAGTCAAGTGCTAAGCTGAATGCAATACATTTCTGCAAATAAATTTTAAATTATATTTAAGAGATGTATTAATAACAATTATGCATCGTTCGGAAGTGTATCTCGAGATAAGAATTTTGAAAACAATTTTGCACAACGCTGCATTATTTGAATCTAAAACTTTAAGTACATCTTCCAAGATTCTTTTTTAATAAACTCATTCTCTCCAACAGGGCGTTTTGCATGTGCAATATTCCAGACAATAATGAGACTGCCTTCAGCCGCACTATTAGCTTGATTGAATTAAAAATAAAAAATTAAAAATTAAGTGTCTTTAAAAATTAACTGTTGTTTATTAAAATTTGGTTTTAAGGAAACAAACTTCTCTGATTTTAATTTGGAATTTGGAGGAAAGTGATTGGAAAACTGAGGATGATTGGTTTCATAATGTCGACATAAGTTGCTAACTTTATAATATGTGACCGTAGAATTACAAATAACATATATTTCTTTTCCGTTATTGTCCATAAAAAAAAATTCTTCCACTCAGTATTAAAACTTCTATTTCCTCGTTCTTATATTCTCTTTTAATTTTCGTTCTCTGTCGTCATATTTTTTAAAATAATAAGAAAAAAAGAAATTTAAGAAATACAAGAGAATTTTGTGTTATTAAGACAATAACAACAAGTGTTACATACTACTAAACAGATTATAGTTAATTTACCAAAATTCCAGAATACAAATTATATCCATAGCAATAGTGATACAAATTGTATCCCTAGAGCACAATGTCAACTGTCCATTGCAATGAGAGTTCACAAATTCAAAATAGATCTGGAGTCGATAGATTAAGGACGATTACGCAACTATTTATGTTCTTTCGCGCAATTTTCGATGCTTCATATCATTCTTAACTTGGACGGAAGGAAATTTCTTACAAATTTGCACTTGGCCTTTCATATTTGTTGTCAATAGTTTAAAAGACATTTTGAAACACATACGGAATAATAATAATTTTTTTAAAATACAATAACACAAAAATGAAAAGGGAACTTGGGTACATTTATCGAGAGCCACAAATAATCCTTCAAAGAACTACAGGTTGGCCTCCCTTGATCTAGTTTGAACCGAGTTTTGAAACCATAATTCTTGCATAAAATTTAAAAATAAACATAATCGTTGTACTTCTGACCATTGGTTCTTTTTTCGCTAATGATTTTGTAAATAATGCTGCAGAGAATTATAAGCAGAAAATATGCAATATCTTAACAAAATTGATTATTTAAAGCAATGTAATGTAATTATCTAAAACTCAAAATACTTCTTTTCACACATTAAAAGAGAACACACGGATTGGCAACGCATTCCCAATACGGTGTAGGATTGCAAAAAAGTGTGGTTTATCAGTGTGGAAGTCCTATTTCAAGCATTTCTGCGGACGAAGAGACAATTTAAGACACCACTAAGATGAGCAATATGTACGTTTCCTTCGTTGTGTGTTATGCGCTCATCACCACGTCTGCTTTTTTATGTATTCGTGAAATGCTTCATGTTTTAATCTTTCTGCTCTTTAAATTATTTCTATCTTATTTATTCTGCTCTTTAACACTTTTTCTTACAAAACATAAAACGGAATAATTAAGGATTCATTTGTTTGGTTACATATTAATTATGTTGTTACATATTTATAGTTTCGAAAGTACTCATTCGGTTGAAATTGCGCATTGCAGTGCATAACATCTGGCAACTCTGCAGATCAGGTTTAATGACTTAATTACTCTAAACTTTCAACACAATTAAAAAATTTTAAGCAAATTAAAATACACAATCAAAATATTTCAAGCAAGTTAAACCACAACATCAATATTTTTTTTTTTATTTTTTTTTTTTTTTTTTGCTTGAATAAACCTATCTTCGTCATAAAGGGATTTTTTATTGCTGTGTTGGGCATTATATACTTAAAAATGTTTACTTCTTATTGCATAATTTTATTTATATGGGCCTTGTGAAATTTTACTGCTTAATTTTTAATTGTCATGTGTGATGTTGTTTTGTGGCTAATCGGATGTCGTTTTTGACGAGCACCCACTTCGAAAAATATGTACAATTTTAGGAGGTCTTATGATATTTATTTAATTTTATTTCCCAGTTATTCATCAGTTTAATTTCATTTTTTTGTTTTCCAGGTGTTTATTCAACATTAATCTCTCTCGGGGAACAAAATCAAAAAAATCTGTCAAGGATATGGAATTCAAGCACATGTACTATATCTGTTAAATCTTTTGTCTAATTTTGAATGGTTATGATTAAAATCTAGAATAAGTAAAAATGTCTTTACTATTATTAGTGTGTTATCAACTATTATCAAATAGAACTACACTTACACTTATTTTCTCAGAATTTTTATTTGCATATATTATAATGGAAAAAAGTAGAAAAAAATCAAATACTTTAAATAATATCAAAAAGTGAGCTGTTGTTTTTACAATATAATTGAAACAATATATGTATAGTTATCTAATTATTCTTTGTGCTTTTAGTAAAATTGAATTTAAGGTCTGATTCTATCCTTAATATATAAAATTGTAAGTAAACCAAAATTGATTTTATGTTTACCATGGAGAAAATAATCCGCCTTTCTTTCAAAAATTACATTCTTATATAAAATGAACTCCTAGATAAAGGTTTCATTAGAATAGAGGTTAAGTAGAATAGGGGGACAATTATGAAAATAGAACTAAAATTTATGAAAATGATAAAAGTTTTAAAATAGCTTTTGCAATAGGTTCTGTAAAACTTGCAGTGAAATGCATAGTAAAAAGTGCTGCAAAAATTAATTCATGTAAAAAATTTTACGAATCTGCTGTAAAACGTACAGCAGATTATACTAGGATCCAAGTTGCCAGCCTTTTTTGCTGTGAAAATCATAATGCTTTTTTTCAGAGTGTACCAGCATACAATTTAAAATAATATTCAAACATGATAGAGAATTTTTCTAAAAATTATGTATAGTTTTAGTTCCATGCGTCTTTCCTTGAATTCATTGGTAAAACTTCTTTATCTTTGATTAAATAGGAGATACATAAAAACGAAATTCATGGTAAATACCTATTACTAAATTTGAATAGGAGAAATATTGTTGCAATGTACACACTAAGCATGGTAATATATAATTCCGAATTACAAATCATAGTTTTATTTTTTCGTTAAATTACTTTTTCCAAAAATGATTCCTAAATTGTTGATTTATTCTATATTTTAAATGCATAAAGCTCTTAAAATTTCAATATAATTCTTTTATTTATTAGTTACTAATTTTTAAATTTTTTACAATTTAATTACTGAAAAATCCCTCATAACCTATTTTCAGCAAAATATAAATTTTATTTATTTTTCTGCCAATACACTACTGGCCATTAAAATTGCTACACCAAGAAGGTGACATGATACAGACGTAAAATTTATACGAAAGGAAGAAGGTGCTGTGATAAGCAAACGATTGGCTTATCAGCGCATTCAGACAAAGCAGGTGCCAGTAGCGACACCTACATTGTGTTTAAATGAGAAAATTGTTCAGCCGGTTCCTCATACACAAATTACATTTGAACGTAGTTGCCTGGTGAAAAGTTGTTGTGATGCCTCGTGTAAGAAGTAGAAATGCATACCAGAACGTTTCTGACTTTAATAAAGGTCGAATTGTAACGTACCTGGATTGCGGTTTATCTTATCGCAGTGTTGCTGCTCGCGTCGGTCGAGATCCAATGACTGTTAGCAGAATATGGAATCGATGGGTTCAGGACGGTAATACGGAACGCCATGTGGGATCTCAACGGCCACCTATCCCTAGCAGCCGAGAAGACAGGCATATTATTCGCATGGCCGTAATGGATCATGCAACCACGTCACGAGCCGTGAGTCAAGAAACGGGGTCATTTGGAAGACAACAAGTGTCTGCACGAACAGTTCGACGACGTTTGCTGCAGCATGGACTCTCTGCTCGGAGACCATGGCTGCGGCTTCCCTTGACACTGCGTCATAGACAAGAGCACCTTCAATGGTGTGATCAACGATGAACCTGGGTGCACGAATGGCGAGACGTCATCTTTTCAGATGAATCCAGGTTCTGTGTACAGCATCATAATGGTCGCATCCGTGTTTGGCGGCATCGTGGGAAACGCACACTGGCAGCGTGCATTCGTCATCGTCATACAGGCCCATCACCTGGCGTGATGGTATGGGGTGCCATTGGATACACGTCTCGGTCACCTCTTGTTCGCATTGACGGTGCTTTGAACAGTGCACGTTACATTTCTGGTGTCCCGTGGCTCTACCCTTTATTCGAGCTCTGCGAAACCCAACGTTTCAGCGGGATAATGCCAGACCGCATGTTGCCGGTATTGTACGGACCTTCCTTGATACGGAAAATGTTCGGCTGTTGCCCTGACCAGCACGTTCTCCAGATCTTTCACCAATAGAAAACGTCTGGTCAATGGTTGCCGAGCGACTGGCTCGTCACCAAACGCCAGTCACTACGGTTGATGAACTGTGGCATCGTGTTGAAGCTGCATGGGCATCTGTACCTGTACATGCAATCCAATATCTGTGTGACTCAATGCCCATGCATATAACTGCTGTTATTACTACTATCAGAGGTGGTTGTTCTGGGTACTGATTTCTCAGGATCTATCCAGCCAAATTTTTTGAAAATTTAATCACTTGTTATTTCTAGTATAATATATTTGTCCAATAAATATCATTTTGTTATCTGTATTTCTTCCTGGTGTAGCAATTTTAATGGCCAGTAGTGTAGGTTATAACGATTTTACCACCGGCTTGCTCATTGATGTTTGAAAGTATTTCTGATAATTAGCTCATAGTTTCTTCATCTAAATTCATTTATGATTTATGTGTTATGTCCAATAAAAGAAATTTGTAACAAATTTTTTTAGGTTCACCTTTTATTTTGAATTAAAATGTATTACATATATGTGAATATACTGTAATAACATACTAAACATTTTTCTCAACTAAAAATGATAAATGCCATTAATAAAAATAATACATTCTCTTCCATTATGAATGAAAGAATAAAAGCTACTTTAACTTTAATAATATCTTAAAATATAATTAGATAAAAAGTTTATATTTGGCTCAATATCTTATTTAAAAATGGAAGAGAAAACTATTCTCTTCGTGTTTAATAAACGTATGATTAATTATTTCTTACAATAATTTGTTTTCTCTTGAAGATGAAGAAGTTAAGCTTGATCAGAAAACAGAATTACAATTTGAGAATAAATAAAATATACAAAACTAAATATTTTTCCATGAATTTTAATCTCTAAATTCTGTATTAATCTGTTAGATTTCAATAAGAATCTTTGATATATACCATTAAAGTTTTTTTAAGTTTTTAGAAAGTTACATAGAACGCGCAAGAAAAACAAATTATAGATATAATTATTTAACTGAAATCTGTATTCCTATAAAAATAGCTGTAATTCATTAGCTTTTGCAAAAAATATTTTTT
>JAPDSC010095053.1:46504-66258 GCA_026290005.1 Latrodectus geometricus | reverse complement strand
AAACATTAATGATATATCTGAACGTTTAGTTTTTCTAAAATACAACACAAAATGACATTCTTCCGCTTTTCTCAATTACTGGCTTCATTATTTTAATTGGTTATGTATATAAAAATGACTTTATAAAAAAAAGCATATTTTTGTTATTACAAAAAAACTGAATAAAATTATTAAAGAAATTAACAGTCAGATATATTACATAAAATGTTATATTATTACAGAGAATTTTTAGGCAGCTAGTTTAAAAGTGAAAAAATAAATTACATTTTACGACAGTAAGGAAAATTTAGAGCTTAAAAACAATTGCCTTAGTCTTAATTTCAAATTAATATGAAAATTGAAATCCGTTTTAAACTATCACAAATAAATTAATTTTATGAATTTCTATGCAAAACGTTTAGTATACATTTAATATCAAACTATTCAAACTGGATTTACTTTATCATTTTTTGAAATATAATACTGGCGTAACTGATGATTACTATTTTCTGTATTATTTCATAGTTAATTCTTTATCCAAAAGAAAGAGATTTAGTAGCTTTTTGAAATTTTTGACAAGCCGGAAAATATTTTCGGAAAATAATTTTGGTAATATTAGTTTACAATTAAATTATACCTGACTAATATATATACCAAACTAAATTTTTTAAACATATGTTATTCATAAAATAAAAGTTATATAATGCACACATTACAATTTCTTGATTTGTTTAAAAAGAGAAAAATAAAACACTTTCTTCATTCAGTAATAAATAGTTGTTATTAGATCATGTTAAAATGCAAAGTTTTTTGTCATTGCCAGCTTTAATTATACATTTTGCAAATTAATCCATTCACAAAAAATTGTAGGCATACTGAAACTCTCATAAAATTTAGACCAGCATAACTATGCCATTTCATAAAATAATTTTTGATAGATATACATATGAATTATTCAGATTTTTAATTTTAATCTTTCTCCGAGTGTTTACTTAAAATATATAAAAACAAGTGTTTTCAAAACAAATAACAAATTTAGAATTACAAATATTTTGAAAAAGTTACTCACATTTGATCAAACTTACTTATTCATAAAGTTGGATCCATTCATATTACAGCAGTGACAGGAGCAAATTACTGTTCTCACAGTAAAATGTGTGGTTGCCATTCTTCACTGTAGATAAAACTTTCATGAAGGAATGATAATGTAAGGTTGTTTTCCTCTTACACATTTTTGAAATTGTGAAGAAGAACGAAATATGCAGCTTACTTAAAATGTAAAGCATAATTCACAATAGTTTTTAGACCAAACAGTTTTATTATGGTCAACTATTTTTAACTAAATTTATCCATTTATAATAAGCACTTTTAATAAATGAAATTTTCACAAATCATTATTTTAATGCAATTTTATTTTATCTGATGCTTGTCTATTGTACTTAATAAAATTTCAAAATACTAAATGTCGGATGGAAGAATTGAAGTATGTGTTGTTGTTGTTGTTTCCAATCCCTCAGATATCTAGCGTCAGCTAGATCAAATCCATGACACCATGAACCCTAGCGAAGTCAAGCACCAGTAGTAGATTTGCGTGAACATCCGCCAGAGTGAACCCCAAACAATCCAGGATGTGATCGGCTGAAGCCGGCCTCAGATTGCATTTATTGCACAAAGAGAAGACTTTGTACCCAGAATCGAACGTCATGCCATTCAGTTGCCCACTTCTGAGTCTCAAGATGGCGGTATGATAATTTCTGTCACCCCCAAAATCCAACGCGCCCCCCGGGGTCTTACTAGAATTGAAATATATACATACATAATATCAGTGTGATATTTCAATCTGTATACTCTCACGGCTTTTAAGTTAATAATTGAAGTATAGTTAATAAAAGAAATTGTAAATATAGTTAAAAATAATTATAAATAAAATAACAAAAATTAATAAAATTAATAAAAGTAAAGTGCTAATAAATGAAAGTGCAACTATTTCAAATAGTTTCTATTTTAGAATAAAATATTTTCTGTTGTAAAATACAAAAAAATATGAATCCATTTGAAGTTTTATACAGAAAATAGTTCTCGCTGTTTTTAAAAATATTTAATAGAAACATATATATGCTTAACATTATTGCTATGTTCTTAGCATGAATAATAGCGGAAGCAAAATACAAAGGAAATAAAAAAGCTTTTTTGAACTTCTGTACTTATATTCAACATATTCTAAATTCTTTTCAATTTTCATTTATTCAGAAAATATATTTATGACCTAATAAATAAATTTTTTAAAAAGTACTATTTCATGAAATAATTCACGCTTTTTTATATTTTGTTGACGGTGAGTCTTGATTATTATTAGTACTTCAAACTTATTCAAGCAGGATGTAGAATAATTGTAACGTACTGAATTAAATTTTCAAAAAAAAAAAAAAAATGTTTAACAAGTAGTTAAAAGTAATGTTTCAAATAACAAGATTATGTGAAGAAAAGAAAAATAAAGATGACTTATCTCATCATTCCAGATACCGAAAGCAATCAACAAGACACTAAATTATCAGATCTATTTTCGATAAGTGAAGAATTCTTCACGTTTTATTTTTCAAATATTCGTGATATAAGACCTTCATTTGAGATAAATAAATTTTCTTTACAAATAGCTTATTGTCTAAGATTTCTATTAATTTTTTTTCAAGATTAAGTCTTAAAAAATAAAGAAATGATAATGTGAATCTGAAAAGCAATCTTACTATTTACTAGCGGATGTAATTTAGATTCAATTTAAAATACGTCTTTTTTGATTTCAAAGACATTTTCAAATTTGTTTAAATTTGCATTAATTTTATGCTTTTTTTAAATTTTTTATTAGTTTGTCCTTATTTATATTCAAGTAAGACTTCTGTACATTTATCTCATCCTCAAGGGAAATTTACGAAAATTTATTTGCATATTTTGAAGAGATTTTTAAGCATTTCATGTTGATTTTCCTTTTTGGCGGAGGTATAAGCTTCCAAATTCAGGAAATAGAATAATGAGTGATATGTAGAAATTTAATTTTAAAATAAGCGAGAAAAGTAAAAAGCGAAATGTGATTTCATCCTGTATCTATATTCCTTATTTTAAATTTTAATAAAGTCCTGTTATATTTCTTTGTAACTAAAAATGAAACATTTCAATTTATTTTTTCAATGCATTTTTGAAATCATTTATTACACTGCATATTTGAAGTCACTAATTTTATTTTTACTTTGGATTACTGTAATCTTTTAAATTAAAAAAATTCTTTACAATTTAAAGAACTTTAGAATGTTTGTACCAGTAATAGAAAAATAATATAATAAACACTATTCAATGTGATTCTTATTTTATTACAAAGGCTAAATTATTTCCTATGATAATTTTTTACCTTTTCTGTAATATCTTCTTAGAGATAACTTGGAGAATAGATCACTCTGCTCTCTAACTTTATGTAATCTGTAATCTGTTTGATAATAAAATATCTTAATATTCTTACAAGGTATTTGATCTACAATGTAAGATTTTACTAAAATGTTAAATTAAAAGATTATAATTTGTTACTGAAACGAATATTCAGCATATGCGGTTTCAAACAAGACATAAGTTAAGAATGATGACAATCATTTTGAAATCAAAAGCTAAAATGATGATCTATTTTAACTAAATTGAAACATAAAAAAGACCAAAACTATGATGGCAAAATCAGTAATTACAATTGCCTCCCCTGTAAGAAAAAATAGTTGAAAAATACCTATTAGTATCTATTTATCATAAACTCATGTTGGAAGTTTCACATGATTGAAGCATGCCATCAAGCTTTTGCAATTTGGCTGGATTTCAGTGCATTAATTTCTTAAACACAATGCTAGTAAAAATGTAAAATAAAATTATAAAGGTTACATATATATTTTCATATATAACCCTTTAAAATTATACTTATATATATGTGTGGGTGTATATATGTACATAGTTTTTTTTATTTTTTGTAAAAATACCACTGTGCTCTATCTCATTATAGGTTACGTATATAATCTATCACAAAGTGTCTGATTGCTTTTAACACCAATGAGAAAAAACATTTTACAATGTTTTTGCGTAATTCTCAGAATTGTATCTAAATTTAATTTATCTTAACAATTATTTTAAGCAACAGCGTCTAAAATTTAAAGCTCTGATATGCTCTAAATGTACCGATTAAATAGTAAAGAATTTTAAATGCACATTAGATAGAAATCAATATCAAAATGTTTTCATTTGAAATAATTTCATATTAATGTAGCATTCTTAAGGATTATATTTCATATACTATCTATGCACAAATTTGTGCTTATTTAAATGGAAAATAATTTATTTTAATTTTACTTTTATTACATGTTATTCTCATCTTAACAATATCCTTTTCCAATTAATATTGTACGATATGAATTGTAAGAATTTCAGGAAATAATATAAAAAAATATAAAGCTTTTGTTAAAATGCACCAAGATAATCTAAATCGATTCTTTAATTCCATGTAACAATTTTTTGAAGAGTTGAATCTTTGGAAAAACGAGATAAGAAAAAAAAATAATTGTTAGAGTAACTGGTTTGTACGGCAGAAGAATACCAAATATGAAACAGTATAAAATTAAACTTTTGATATGAGAGAAGAATATGAAATTCTTTTTAGAATCAAATAAAAGGTGGGAACTTTCTTATATTCCTAAAATTATTTAAAGAAAAATTCAACTTTAAATTCAACTTCAAACTTTTAATAGTAAAAAATAAATAAAATGTGAACAAAACATTCTATTTATTATCATTTAAAATGTTAATTGATTTCCAATTAATATTTTTGCATAATATATTCCTACATTATATAATTATTACTCTACAAGACAATTATAATGTAAATTAATACATACTTTATAATTTGATACTGATTTGAAATTGTCCATATTGATATACAGTTGAATCTCATTAATCCAAACCAATAGCTGATCTAGATCTTCCGAATTAATGCAAGTACAGATTAAATAGAATGGCTTATAAATGTAGTTAAAGTACATAAACAAGTTACTAGTAAAAATCGCATTTTGACTTCAAGAGAATGAAATTAAAAATTATAAACTTATAATAAAATATAAAATTAAGTGTAGTATGTATATACTTCATTTTATTTATATAATAAGCAGCAGATTAAAAATAATCTTGAATATGATTGTCTAGATTCATCTTTACTTTACAGCTTGACACACTCACTGGTAGGAAGAAATTACTGATATTTTGTCCTGCTTCTTTAATTGTTTCTTGAACAATTAATTTATGAAGATATTTCAAATGTTGGTAATATGCATATTGGCTTGATTTTTATTATCTTTAACTATTTTATCAAAACCTTTTGTTCATCTTTAATCTTATTAAATTTTTATTTTTGGTTGTCGTTTGTTTCATCATTATAATCTTCATTACATTCAGAGCTTTCTCCTTTGAACACATTCTCAACACTTTTTTCTTCTGTTAAAACTATGATAGTCTGAATCATCAAGTTGTAAAAAATTTAAACAACATTTTCAAAGTTCAATGTTTTGGTTGCATATGTAGCTTACATAGAATAAATTTAAATATATTTCTTTTGAGAGTAATTCTTAAATTATAATAATTCCATTGAGTGAAATATGTATGAAATTATTTTACAAAAACTTGCTGCTTAATAAAAATAATTTATGTATGACTGCTTTGCATTAAATAAAAATCCCAATTCTAATAACTATATTTCATTTCCTTGTCTGTTTCATAAAATATTTATCTAATTTTTCAAATAATTTTATTTTTTATTTTAAAACTCATGAAAATTTATGACACATACATAATATAAAAATAACTTGACAAATATATAATTGTTAAAAATAAAGAAGGTTTTGATTAAAATTATTAAGCTTTTAAGTTTTATTAAACGAGAAAAAATAACCTAAAAATTTAAAAATACTTTTTATAGTTTAAAAAAACAATTTCAATGAGGACGATTTAACTGGGAAGAAAATATAAAGTTTTTAAAAATAATGTGAAATATCTTATAAAAGATTTTTTTTTTCAAAATCTTAATTAATCCAGATAAATTTTCAAACAGTTGATATTTTTTTTTATTTTATTTAAATAATTTTTATCACGTAGGCTCCACAAGCACAAGTGATAGTGATAATTAAAAATATATTATCAAATAATAAATAAATATATGTATATTACAAAAAATTCAAAGAAATACGTTGAACTATTATAAATTTATTTTTGAAACCTTTATACATTTTTCAATTTTCACAGAAAGTTTGGTGTTTTTTTTATATAGACAACATGATCTGGATGCAAACATGATTCCGTTGCACGGTTGAGGATGAAAAAATTATACCTGCTGGATATTTCGTTTGGCGGAAAGCTCCTCCTCAATTTGGTCATCCGTGATGTCATTTCGTGGATTGTTGGTGGATAGCTCGTAGATGGCCAGTGTATAGCTGGTTGTCATCTACCTTCTCCTCGTGCCAGTGGACAGGTTTGCTGCCTATCAGCGTCACATAAATTTCTCCACCTTCATATAGGGTGATGTAAAAGTTTTCAGTTTCAAAACCAGCTTTGTCTTAATTCGTCTCAGGTCAACAACACTCCAGCTTCAACAGAAAATGTACTACTATTCCAACTCCGATTTTATTTATACAGTATGTAACACATTTATATGTAGGCACAGTATAAATAAAAGGAAATAATATATGCATACATATGTATCTACATCTAAATGAATGTCTGGATGAAGTGAAGTCCTCTTTTATAGGGTTTTGGATAAATGAGGGTTTACTGTATTGAACAATGTATGAAAAGCGCACTTTTGCACATTTAATTTTTGTTCTTTTCGAGAAAATCAAAAAAAAAAAATAACAAATTTATCGTGTAAAAATTTTTAAGGTATCTTTATTTAAGTATTTACTGTGAAATAATGTTGAAATTATTTCTATTCGTTTGCTTTAAATTATATACCCTCTACAGTTTTTTATTCACTTAACAATAAGTTTAAAAAAATGATTTAATAAAATAATAGGCTATTGAATTTTTAAGAAGATTAAATTAGAACGATTTTATTTTTGAAAGTTATTTATAAAAATTCCTTAAGTATTTGTTTTTTTTTTACAAAATTCATGATTATTTTTTGTTGTATAATATTTTTTATTTTGTGGTTATATCCCTATCAGGACTCATACATGTAAGTATTTAAACTTTCACCTTAATTTCAAATGTTTATATTAAGGAAAAAAATTCACCTGTAAACAATGTTCTCATAACAGTAGATAAATCGAGTTCCTCTTAACTGTTATATTAAGCATCATAAACATAAATTACCACTGAAAACAATAAAATGGCATTAGTTTCGAAAATTTTTAACATTGGTAAGAAATTTGCAATACAAAATCAACTAAATGCTGCATTAATCTCTAGTAAATCCTAAATAAAGAGATCCTGTGCCTAGTCTTTTAATTTATGATTTACTAAAGATCAATGCAGCGTTTGTTGATTCTGTATTACAAAATGAATATTTGTAGTGACCTATGTAAATTATATTATATTTGGTAGTATTACTTTATTTTATATTAATTAATATTACAATGTATTTAACTTAAAAATATCCTAATGATATAAATATTTTAGAAGTAATACACAAAAATATATTACATGTATTTCCAGAAGCTATAAATTGTTTCATAAAAACTATAAATTAAAATTATTTAATCGTATTTAACAGGAAATTTGCAAATTGTGTATCCTTTATAAAAAGAACTAAGCTAAAGAATTTTAGAATCTTCCGTATGATCAAAGAGCTGAAAATATGCACAACTTTAATTAAATTTAAAAGGAAATATATGAACAATTGTAAATAAATTATAATGAATATACTATTTTCTACTGGAATTAAACAAGTGACTAAAATATCTGTTGTTGACGTTAATTTAGTTCCAACTTTAAATTTTCAATCCAGTGGAAATATTTATAAATAATATTTCCAATTTACTATTTTGTTAATATGCAAAATATTAATTAATTTTCCAAAATTTGTTTCGACACACTTATGTACTTATTATGGTGTAAAACATTCTTTGTTTCTTTAATTTCACAAATATACAACTTTGCTTATATTCACGTCCATTTATTTCAATATATACAAAGTTATTTTAAATTTTCTCATTTCATGAAGGCTGGCTAACAATTGTAAAAACAAATAAAAAAATTTTATCGAAATATTTTGAAAGTCATGTACATGAGCTGAAGGACTGTACTGAAGAAATGAAAAGTTTATGATCGAAAAATAGCTTCATTTCTCCCTATCTTGATACATAAAATATTTAAAATAACTTATAATTTATTCATAAGAATCAATTTGAAACATAGGTCAATATGTATGAATGTTATTGTGACTATTATAATAAATCAATTCATACTACATGATTTTAAGAACTTTATTTATTCTGAGAGATGTTAATTACATTTTATAATTATAAAATTATTAAAATTGCAGTCTCTTGCAAAATGTAATTGATGACAAAATCATAGTTATTGTAGCCACCATTGTTGTAAACAAAAGTTGCTGGAAATCTCAGTACAGAATCAAAGAGGTTTTAGATGTGACATTGGGGAATTGCAGTCCATATGGCATTCACATACTTCCATACTTGATCATGTGTAGCAAAGGGGGATGCGTCCTGTGCACATCCTCTAGTGTAACAGCTTGTGGTGTGGAGGAGGCAATTGTTGTTCAAGCATGGACTACACGTTTGGAGATTAAGCGGTAGTCCAAGCAGGCCAAGGAAGTAATTCAATATATTGAGTGAAGATGAAGATTTTAACATTTTGAGCCTTGTGTCATCAAGCATTATCTTCGTTTAATATGGCTAATAGAAAACGCTCAATATATGAGTGATCACAAATCACAATCCGTTTAAAATGTATCTCTGCAAGCCAAGATACTGGTAGAAAGACATCTAACCAAGATACGCCCTAAACCAAGTTACTGGTAGAAACACTTCTCTACCGATACACAATGCAATGGTTCAGTAGTCTTCCATCAAGAAGACTCCAGACTCGACTCAAGCTGTGAGGCGTTGCTGCCAGAAAACAAAGATATCTGTAAGGAAAATGTCCTTCTATTCCACTATCCATGTCCATCATTAATCACACCATTGGTTACCCATACTTTTATGCCGAAGAAGAGTGTCTGCATTAGCGGAAATATATCAAAATTAAATCAAATGGAATTAAAGCAATATATTGAAAAATAAGCAAAGCAATGGATGAAAAATATACACCAAATTCAGAAAAATATAGATCCAAAAGATAAAAAGAAAAGTTACGAGTTAAGTTAAAGAAATGGCGTTGCAATTTTTTAATGTCTTACTTTCTTTATATTTAATACATTGCTTTGATATTATTTTTTTTAATTTTTATATATTTCCTTTAATACAGACAACATTCGAGTGAATAACACGAATAATTTTAGATATTTGTCCCTCGTGCTTGAAACGAGCATAGTTGACCATCTCCTCCTGATGAAGATGTTGTCTCAAAGCCTTATCTACATTTTAATTGCATAGTTTTTTTCTTGATCTTGTCTTATTTGTACTAAAATGTATAGTTTCTTCTTACTCTTATCTTCAATTTTTATTGCTCTTTAGGGTATATCTTATTTTACGCATATTGTCATTTCTCTCATTAGCTGCTTTTGCACTCGTCTGATTACCTATAATATGTATGAGTTAATTTTGTCATGTTACTGATTCCACGGATTTTCA
This sequence comes from Latrodectus geometricus, assembly GCA_026290005.1. NCBI lineage: Eukaryota > Metazoa > Arthropoda > Arachnida > Araneae > Theridiidae > Latrodectus > Latrodectus geometricus. Next base: position 56,461 of record JAPDSC010095053.1, on the reverse strand, counting down.
TGTGAAATATATGCTGCTTTATATTGTATTATTGTATTTACTGATTTATATATAAATGTATATTAAATTTTATTCTACCTATTTTATTGGGTGGTGTAAATTTACGATGAAAATTATTTAATTGAAAAATCATTGAACAAACATTGTATTATGTTCTATTATCAATTTTAATCACTATTTTATAGGTAAAATGTTTCTTTATTTTCTCAATAAAAATGATACACTTATCCGTTTTTCCTTAAATTCAGAAATACTCCAACGACATATTAATTTAGCAAAATGCATGAATAATTCATTTCTATCACACAAAAGATAGGTATTCTATCATTAATATAATATATGCATATGGCACATGATGACAGATGCACTTTTAAATTGATTAATGACCATTAGCGGAATTTAATTTACTGCAGTCACAGGATAAAAATCTTAGTATTATTGAAAATATTATTTTCAAGCTCGTTTTTTCGGAAAAGTAAGATAATTCATAATAATTTTAACTATTTAAAAAATAAATATGGTTAATTTGATCAAAATATAAACATCTTGAGTAAAGAATATAAGTTTAAAGCAAGCTAGAGTAAATTATAAAAATTTCATTAGGATTATTTTAATAAAATAATTAAATAGTTATATACATCAAAGTATTCTGCCAATAAAAATTCGAATTTTGGTAATCTTTCAAATGTATAATTTTTCTGTAAGCTATGTATTTTAATAAAATTAAATAAAAAATTTCTACACTTAAATTTGAAATTTACGTGTAAGATATTTTAGAAATATATAAAATAAAATAAAAAGTTGCAAACAAAATATAATAATATAGAAAACTAAAAAGAAAAAGCATTTTCTGTAGAAATAAATTTTTACATCGTTTCATTTTCCAGTTAAAAACTATTAAGAAACTGCAAGGCAAAATACTCTGCTCCTTTAAAAATCACATCCATGAACTTTTACTATCGAAACATAACTTATTATATTTTACGATAATTCATTTTTGTCTTCTTTTCTTCAATAACTAATTCCTATTGAGATAAAAAAAAATCAATACCCTAATTGTACCTGTCTGCCAATCAACATTTTCCTTAAACATACTGTGATATACACTGCTTAAAACAATTGAAGGATATTGCGGTTTTAGTTGCATCTTGACGCTGGGAAACCTTTTAACTCATTGGTACACGGTCGACAGACGTAGTAGGTTATATAAGAATAAAACACATGTTAGGCAGAAAAAATGGATTTTATTGAGCATTTGTGTACAAATGAAAAAAAAACACAATTTGTGCATATGAGAAAAAAGGAATAAGAAAAGGTGTTTTCTTCAAATTAAATCATTTTCAGTTGGGAGTGTGGTTTCCATACACTGCCAGCAACATTGAACACTTTTGCGGCATCGTGTCAATGAGGATATTATTCACGAGTTGGGGTATTCTGTCCCACACTTCCAGAAAAACTCTTTCCAATTCTTGGAGAGTTTGTGGGAGTGGTTAGTGGCCAGAAACTCGTCATCCTAGAGCGTCCTAAGCGTGCTCTATTGGATTCATGACTGGGGAACACGCTGGCCATTCCATTTGTACGATTCCTTCCTCAAAAATGAAATAATTCCCCAGGTTAGCATGATGTGGCCTGCAGTTATCATCCATTAAAATGAAGTCATCTCCAATTGTTGCAGCGTTAGGGACTACAATAGGTCTGATGATCTCATTCCTATATCGGCAACCCATCTAGTCCATCTAGAATGATATAGAGGTCTGTACGCCTGTCAATAGAGATGCTACCATACGCCAACACTCCCCCACCACCAAATCTGATACTTTTGTGCACGAACGCGGGATTATTCCTGCTGCCACGGTCCCTCCAGATGAAAATATGCCTATTATCAGGTTGAACAGAGAATCGGGACTCATGAGAAAAAGGAACATTGCTCCATTCATTTATCCTCCAGTTCACATGCTCGTTGTCATCCCAGCGGTCGCGACGTTGCCTTGCTGTTAGTTAAACACATCGGTCGGCGAGCATACAGACCTATACCTTGGAGCTGGTTTTGGACAGTCTGAGTTGAAACCGTGGTGTCAGTAGCCGAGCGAAGGTGTTGTTGGAGAAGAGTGGCGTTTATATTACGGTGTCTCCGAGCCGTTAATACTAAATAACGATTTTCATTGGGCATTGATGCCCATCTACGACCTAATAACTACCATTTTAATTCAATTTACCTTTAATACTATTTTTTTTTAACTAAGTTAAAAATTTTGGTAATGAAAACCAACACTTGCTTATGAGTTTAGATATTTATTTTACTTAGAATTTTATTATTTATCAAAAATATTCTTCTACAATATGACATGAAGTAAATGCCTGACATGAAAGCAGTCAAAATTATTTGTGTTCCTACCCAGCTTCATTTATGTATCCACAATATTATTATATTTTTAAAAATCTATTGATCGAAATTTTTCAAATGTTAGTTATCAGAGTAGGGAAAAGGAAAAACTTCTTTCCCAAAAATATATCTAAAATGAATATTGGGTTCGTAATATAGCAATTGACATTATACATTTTAAAAAATTTTCTGTTTCTTTTATATATTCTGTAATTTAATTTTTAGATACCTCAGGAATTTTAAATATTATTTTGTCTTTTTGTACAAAGTACAGTTTTTATCTAAGTTATTACGCTGTCTTTGATTTTCAACTTTTCGCTATAAACTGGCTTGAACTCCATAATGTTTTTTATTAATAAATAACTAAAATTATATAGAAATGTAAAGAAATTAAATGATGTAAGACTAACAATGCATACTTTTAAATTACCTTTTTATGAAAATAGTAAGAAGGAAAAGCAATGACTGAATTTCATATATATCCTCAATGTTATATAATATTTCAATAATTGAAGAAGAAAATGACAAACACAGTTGAAGAGGATACACAGTGGTAATATATTTATCTGAGATTTAATTCTAAAAGTTCATAAGTATTCTGAAATGGAGAATCCTTATTACGGTAAATTTATCGTTCAACATAAAATACTCAGAATCAGGATTGAAAATTCTTTAAAATATCATTTAAAATATTTATATTATTTATTTAATATCTTATTGTAAGACTTAAATTTCCTTAATTAAAACGCTGGAAGATTAGGTAAGCATGTAAATGCAATATTTAAATAACTAATATTTACGTTTATTTTACGCATTTTATTGAAATAAAAATACTGTTTTACATACAATATTTCATATAGTACAAATTTGTAAAATTTCAGATGTAGTTCATTTTTCCTTTTTTTTAATATTCATTAATTGAACACTTTTCAAATCGTGTTATTGGTTTGAAAAATAAATTTGATTCGAAAACTGCAATTTCCCTTGCTATAAAAATGAAAGAGAATCATTAAACATATCTTTTCACATTTTTCCTTTTTAGAAGCAATTTAATTTCTTGTTCTATTTAAAATTATATAATGTTTAATTTAGTATTTCTCTCACATCTCGAACTAATTTAATCCAACACTGCTCCGAATATATTTAGTGAGAAGTAAATAGAGGAATTCATTCAAACCACGTGATTCATTTTACAAAAAAGTGCTACAGCTTTGAAAAAAAGTAGAATAAAATAAATCTAACAAGAAACATCTTCTTATGTTGGTACCGCAGAAGAATTCGTAATATGTAAGGGCTGAATAAATAATGAATTTCAATAATGGCTTAAAGTTTGCTCTTGAAATCCTTTTTTCAAGCTGTTTTTCACTTGTTGCACCCCATCTGAGACTTCAGACTGCTATATTTTTAAATCAGAAAGAATTTCAGAATGTTTAATAGATTTTATCTCTCGTTTTGAAGATTTTGCATATAATAATTCAAGAATACATATAGCTTTCGTATTATTCGTATTAATTAAAAATAAACTTTCATTGAAGGTAAAAATGGGGTTTATTTTTACCTCTTGTATTTCACGATAAATCTCTTAAAATTAAAGAACAATGTTTAATAATCTCTGTATTAAAATTTAATTATTTTCTGAAAGAATTCTTATAAAAAGTTTAAAGTATAACTGATATTATTCATAAATTTAATTAAATTTTAATTAGAGAAAATTATTTTATACTTCTATAACACAAAAGAATTCATTTTGCAATTTTTCAAATATAACTTAATTTTTTACATTTAAATATATTTCATCTACTTAATTTAAAAAGTTTAAATATCTGTCTATCAGACTGTACTACTTAGGTTAGAAAGGAAATTTTGAAGCATTCACTTAGAAACTATTTTAGATTAAAAATAAAAACATCTTTGGAGTGATTTCATTTACACTTCTTGAGCGAGTATCTGGATTTCTAATAAATACAACTGTTCAATATATAACCACGTAGTTGCTTCTATTTTTTTCCTAAATTTGGTAGAGACATCGGATACTGTACAATCCTTATAAACATGGATATTAATGACAGTCATTTCAGGAGACTCCACTTAAGAGGAATATTTCCAGAATTTGGATTTTATTCTCCAGAAAAAAAATAAAATATCGGAAGATACTAAAGCTGCTGTTGTGACTTTCACAAACCGTCAACAAGGAACCTTCTACTTTTTGGGAAATGCCTGAAGAAGACCCTTTGATATGACTGAAAGATAACTGTTTAGACGTGTTTAAATTGCATTAGTTCAGGGGAAAGTACACAGACTTATTTACAGTGTTCCTTAGACCTTTGAAAAAAATTTAATCCTCCACTGTCTGATGCTGAAAAATTGCAACGCCTAATGAAAAGTATGGAAAATGTCATTTATCAGACTGTACTGATGAAAAAAATTAACACTATAGTTTATTTCATAAAATGCTGCAACTACATCAAATATATTAAACAGAAAAGTATTAAAAGAGGAAAATTTAAGAGACTTTCAAACGTCCTAGCTGTGGCAGCCATGGAAAGTGAGTCCGATTTAGTGTCCTCTATTGGAAGAATTTAACAAAAGGACGTTCATCGAGCGACCATGCAAACACATAAATGTATTCTTTACTTGGTCACCTATATACAAATGACTGAAGCAATAAATTAAAAAGTCTCAGTACTTTTTAATCCTTTGGGAAATCAATTTTAATTAATTTTTAATCAATTGTGAAATCAATTAAAATTTTTTTGTCAAACCTACTGAAACTCGATATCGGCAAATATTTACCATTGAACCTGAGAGATCAGAATTCCTGCCCAGATTACTATCGCAGTCGAGAAAAATTGATCTTTTGGCAAACAACTGATAACAGATTAGTTATTTCCACCATGGACGTCCTGGGCACTTTGTACGTAACTGCAATGAGAGGAAAACCATGTTTGTTAGTTAGTGAGATCACCGACAGAATGTCAATGAAATTGTGGGTGAAGAAAAAACTCGTCGGCCAAACGTCATTCATCTATTCCAAGTAGATGCAAGTACCCAAAACATCACCGTTACCGTTCAGTCGCTCTCCAAGTTGTAGAAATAAGAAAAATTAAACGGGTGACCTTTAAGGAGATGATGCTTCATGTGATAAAAATTATCCATCGCCCTCAAAGATGACTGATAACCAAGTAAGCATAATTTGCCAATAAGTGGTGGTCTCTTGGATTATGGAGCTACATTTCCATAATATCTGATAAGTAGCGTCAATTTTTTTAAAAAAAAGGTATTACTCTCTGAGGCCGAAAACTTCACTCTGAAAGTTGCAGATGGAAATTCTGTTCGGCCAACAGGAAAATACATTTTGCGTTTACGTATCAACATCTAAGAGCTGCCGTTTGAATTTATTATTTTGACGCATTGCAGTCATAACATAAACATTGGATGGGATCTTTTAAAAGTTTCCCAAGCCATGTAAGACTATTAAAAAAGAGAGCTAATAATAAAAGATATTTGACAAGATCCTACATCAATGGAGGTCTGAAAACTGTATGAAATAAGGGACTTTAAATTCAAGCTTGCTCTTTAAATAAAATAACAGTATCAGGAAAGCCGGTTCAAGGAAGCATAAACTTAACCACAGATGGAAATAAATGGTTAATATTTGGGGGAGGGGATATTGCAGAATTATCCATGCTATCCTCACTCCATAGTGAACAAAATGAGACATTAGCTGCTAACCTTCAATCGGAAAATCAAGTTATCTCTCAAAGAATGTGGATTGACCTACTAGAGTGTGTAATTTCTGATACTTTCTATGGCTCCGACATGAAAAAAGAGACATCAAATCCCCAAAGGGTTGTTCCCTGACGATATCTCCTGATTTAAGTAACGAGCAAAAAACAAACTAGCTCTGAAGTGTTTGGAAGATATTTCAAAGTATTCATGAAGATGGAAGCCTCACAGGCAAACATAAAGCAGAGGATTCACACTGTTAATTATATTCCAGTCAATCAACAAGCCTATCGATTATCATCTGCAGAAAGACTCATAAGTCATGGAGAAGTGCAGTAAGTGCTTTATGAAGGTATCATATAGACATTCGAAAGTCTTTAGTCGTCACCCGTTGTTTTTGTATGAAAAAAACATGAAAATTGGAATTTTTGTCTAAATTATTGCAAGCTAAGATCACCAAAACTGATATTTATTTTATGTCTCTTATTGACGATATGCTCAACTGTCTGAAGGGGATCAATTCTTCTCTTTGATGGAAATTTTCTCTGTATACTAGTAGATATAAGTAGACGAAGTGAATCGGAAAAGACTGCACTTATAACCCGCTGAGGATATATGAGATTGATGTCATGCCGTTTGGGATCTGTAATGTGCCGGTGACATTCGAGAGGATAATGGACGCTAGACATGTCTTTGTTATCTGAATGACATAATAGTATTCTCAGATACGTTTTAAAATCATCTTACCCAACTAAAGCTCATTCTGAAATACGGTCAGGATGCTGGTCTAGTACTCAATCCAAAAAAGTGCCTTTTGTAAACACACGAAGTAAAAATACTGGGTAATCTTGTATCAGTTGATTGTATTCGTCCAAATTCCGATAAAGTGAAAGCTGTATGCAATTTTATTTCTTCGTAGAATATATACGATATACGAAGTTTTCTTGGATTTTGTTCATTCTTTCGAGAGTTTATTAACAGTTTTTGTTATAAGGCAGATCCTTTGCAATTAGTATTAAAATGTTATTCAAAGTTTTACTAGCGTCCTGAATCAATAAGAGTTTTCAAAAAATCTGAAGATCTTCACATCTGAACCAACATTTGGTATGTACAATGAAAGTGCTTCATCTGAAGTTCACACAGATGCCGGTGAATTATGCTATAGAGTCAATTCTGGTGCAAATTTAAGATGACGTTTAATAAATTAAAGAGTACGCCTCCAAAGAACTTAAACGAAAAAAAATATTCTACTACAGAACGGAAATGCTTTGCTGTCGAGTGGCATGTAAAAACTCCGTCAGTACCTATTCGGAAAACAATTGTAGCTAATTATCATTCGTTGATGATTTTAAGTAAAATATAAAACTGGTATGAAACATTGGGATACTGACATTTTTTTCGGGTAAAACTTTGGATGAAGAAGCTGTGACATCAGACAAATTTCTTGATAAGTGACAGAATGCTTCAAAAAGTTTTTTCCGATATGTTGTCCTTATATGTTGATACGGTACTAAAGTAATGCCGTTTGTAACATTTGCCTATAATGCCGACAAACAAGAGACAATGGGTCTTAAACACAGTTCTATTTACTTCATGGTCGTGTAGCCGAAACAACACTAGATATAATGTTAAAATTTTTCCTAATGTGGATGATGATTACATTGGTAAAATAATTGCTACAGCTAAAGAATCAAGAAAGGTAGTACGAGTGAAAAGAGTGAAATCTCAGGATGAAGACCGTTAAAGTTACAATTCTAAATAACGAACTGTATCTTTTCAGCCTGAAGGCCTTGTATGGGTCTATATTCCAGTATGAAACATCTGCTTTTCGGAGAATTTCTTATAAAAATATATTTTGTATCGTATCATGTGTTACACTGTTTATTAAACCTGATCTATGAAGTAAAACATTTTAATCCTGTCTCCCGAAGAAGAAAAATGAAAAACACTGTCCATTTATTGCGTATGAAACCATACTGTAATCGTATTACCATGTCAGCATGTTTTTTGAGGAATATGGATTCTTCTTACAATATCATGATAATCCCTTTGATGTTTAACAGCATCATATGGATGAACATAGTAAGTACTTATTCGATATAGTCATACTGTGTTGTCAACTGGAATCAGGACATCATCATAATAAGTATTTTACAACAGACATCACAATGTTGATTGTTATTGAATACTCATTTTGATGATTTTCCCCCACGGTACTTTGAACATGAGTCTTAACAAAACATAAATGTAACATTGTTACATTTTAGATTTGTTAAAACTGATTTTCTCCAACAGTTGAAAGAGTTTTGCGTAAATTTTATTTCAGCAGTCTGATACAAGGCTATATTTTTTTAATGGCAGATTCGAAAACACTTGCTGTTAGAATAACAAACATTTAAACTAGAACAAAGGTAACATCAACTCAGATAATAAAACTGAAACCACAGTATATTTATAAATAATTCCTTTTTTCTTGGGCTCTCCAGTATCTCTCCAACAATGTCTCGAATTGAGTATAGGGAAATGTTTGAAATGGTTCACATCCATTTCCTCTCACATGTTGCACAGTTGGCAAGTAGTACTTGGTAATAGTTTTATACGGTATTAGTGCTTAGATAGACAATCATGACCTGTAACAGAAGCAAGAAAGGGTAACAGATCTGTCCCTCGGGTAAAGTGGAAAATTTGTGATTTCCTCAATCCATTTTGAGTTCATGTTTACCTGTTTGAGAGGAAGCAAATAATGTCATTGTTGTAGATCATTTAGCGTTACCCAGGGAGCACCACGAGGAGGTAGACTTACGTAACACACATATGGCTAGATGTTTCCTGTATTAAACTCTGATATAGAAACCGTTTGACAACTGACCAATACATTCTGTAGCTCTTTCGCTAATAAAATAATTCTGGTTAATACTAAATGGGTGTGTGTGATTGAGCTGTAATCATACTTTAATCACTACGACCAATAAATTAAAGAATCGTGTTGAAACTGTCTAGCTGTTGTACCTATACATGCCATCCAATTTCTTCAGCTCAATGCTAGCGTGTATTACAGCTTATTATTGCCATTTCTGATGACACACACTTCTATTATGATCCATACTTCTCTTGAGAATTGAATAGCTTGTTATCTTTTTAATATATATTTATACAATAAATATAATGTTATTTCCTGTGTAGCAATTTAATAGCTAGTAGTTTATGTTCCAATTTATCATAAGTTATGCAATTGCTTTAAGAATATATTTGATAATAAAATTATTATGACATGTTTGAATTTTATTGTTTTTATGGCAATGCATTTCTTTCCATTTAACATTATTTAATGTGAAAGTTCCTTTCGCAATTTATATTAATCTTCAAAGTAACTGCTTTACATCCAGTTCTCTGTTAAAAAGAAATGAATTTATTCAAGCCATGTGAAACACTTTATAAAAAAGTGCTCGATTTTGGTAAAAAACAGAGTTGAATAACCTTTTCCAACATTAAACGTCCTCTACTTCTGTTGCTACACTAGGAGAATTCTTAATATATACTAGCAGAAGAAACAATGGATTTTAAAAGAGTAACAAAGCATTTGGTCGTTTGTTCCACAAATTACTTTTCACTGCAATTTTTAACGCGTTGCATTCATGTGAGATAGCCTTTCTATATTTTTAATCTAATCTACTTCTTTGGTTATTTTTATATAATTTGTACTAAAGATGAAATATTTAATTAGTGCATCCAAAAAAACAATAAAAAATATAAAATAGTAAAAATACATAAGACAATTTTAAATAAAAATATTCAACTAAATAATCATTTATATATATATATATATATATATATATATATATATATAT
>JAPDSC010095053.1:32441-46404 GCA_026290005.1 Latrodectus geometricus | reverse complement strand
ATATATATATATATATATATATATATATATATATATATATATATAACAACGTTGCATATATAAATAACTTTAATGAGATAAATGTAAGCTAAATTGATCAGGAAAATGAAAATTTTTAGATATTCTTAATGACAATTATATATATTTTGAAGAAATTAAAATGGAGATTAAGAAAATTAAAGCCCTTTTCTAATGAACTGAGAAAAAAAATGCTAACAGTAATGAATGTTTTTGATATATTCAGACGAAGTTTAAAAATAAAAGCAAAATACAGATTTTTCACTTTTCATGCAATTTATGTGTATAATATATAGTTCATATAACTTTTATAAGGATAAAAAATTTTCAGTTTTCTTGAAATCTTTGTAATCAATTTTCAAGATTATTCTGAGATTTGTATCACATCACTGTCTATTTATATATACTTCAGTGTTAAAGCTTAATATCATTTTGAAAATTTAAGGTGATATATAGATTGTTCAAGAAGAAACTTTATTTCTGTCTGTGTTTCTAGAAATGTTCTGAAAGCTTATGTTAGTTTAAAAACCATTTTGGAAAATGGCAGAATACTCTCAAAAATTGTGAAATTAAATTTACTCAGATCGAAATCAATTTTGGAAACTTTTAAAATATTCTCAAATACTTTAAAATATTCTAGAGTGCAATCTGAAATTTTAGACACTTCAAAAAGTTTGGAAAATTCTCGTTACTTTAGCATTTCGCATAAGGAATAAAGTCTCTATACTTAATTAAAATAATTTATTTTAGTTAATTTTTATTTAAATTTCCACAAATATTTAATATGGCATTTCATTAATTAGCAACCAAATACATTTTATGATATTTCGGGAATCCAAATTTGAGAAAACTTTAATACATATTTAATTCGCTGCAACTTAAATAATCTTGTTAAGGATATTTAAACAAATATGCCTGGAATAAAAGTAAAAAAATAAAATAAATAAAGTAATATTGAAAACAATACTTATTTTACAAACTTAAATTACAAAAAATGTAAAATTTATATTATATAAAATAATTGGCTTTCCTAATTGATAAACATAATAATAGTTGATTAAAATTTTTCTAATTTTGATTGAAAATTACTTCAGAAAAAAGTATAGAATATTTTGAAATGGTTTATCATAAAGCTGTAAAATTTATATTATATATGTAAAGTATTCTTCTACAATAACCTTTCTAACAAACAGTTCCTTAAAATCTTATAAAATATATTTACCCATTCAATAAATTTTTAATAAAAAGCTAAAAATTTCAGAATAGCATTAACATTTATATTTTTTTAAATATTCTAAAAGATTTTAATAATGAAATTTAAATAAATCTGTAATAAGTTCAATTACCTATTTTAAAAGTGACGAGTAAATTAATGTTATAATATTAGTTATTTAGGTTAGAAAAAATTGTTTTTCATCGTAAAATACAAAAAGTTATAATGTTCGGATTTGGTATAAAGTCTCTTTTTAGAAGGATTACGCAAGCTATATTTCAGAGTTATTCATAGAAAAAATGGCTGTAGTAGGAAATATATTTAACAGGACACTACCAATATTAAATTTGTTCACTTCAATAGATGATGTTTTAAAATTATATTTTTGTGTATTTTAATGAATTTTTTGAAAAGATTAAATAAATTAAATGTTTTCGAAAAGACAGTTTTAGAAATACATATAAATATATATCTTTTTAATTTACAATTTTTGCAGGCTTAATTAAAATTTTTTGAACAATCATTTTTAGTTATTTAATGTTTATCCTGTTACCTCATAAAATCAATGGATTTTGTTCTACCTAAAGCCCAGAATTTATAAAATTCGTGTTCTGCTGGTTTTCACATTCATATATAAATAATATTTTATCCGCTTAATCAATTAAGAAAATGAGTATTTTCAGATTCCCTATATTAATCAAATTATTCACGTTTTACCATAAATCTAAGATTGTTACATTATTAAATTATTTACAATAAGTTGTATAAAATTAATTAAATGAAGTATCTGAGATAAATTATTCTATGCGTAATAACAAAATGATTTGACACGAAAAATAATGAATCAAAGTCTCTCTGTCTTAATTTCAAAGATTGTATTAATAAGAGTAATAAATGTATTATTTTATGATTATCATTTTTGTTATATTTTATTGCTTATTTTATCTTTTAAAGAAATGCAATTTAAAGGAATTTATTATAATTGGAGATTAATTTATATATAGATATTTTCTGACATTATCACTTGTAAGAGGAGAATGTACTTTACTAATAATTATTGTACATCATTTTAATTTTTATTCTCAAAATTTTCCATAAATAGTTAGGGTTACTACAATGGTACCTGTTTTGAACGTCTTACATATATGCGTACTTTTATAATATTTTTATTCACGTGTTTTAACAAAATCCATTTTCATATACAACAATGTTTCCAGAGAAAAAAATTTCATTGTTAGAACAAAAATTGTATAAATGTAACTTACTATTCAATATAACTTATTAAAATTTTCTTTTCCTCTTAGTATAAGGAAGGTGAAGACAATCTGTTATTTGATAGTTATATAACATATAGTTAATTAAGTTTTATTTTATAAGTATTTTTAAATCTTAAAGTTATATTTTTCGAATATTATAATTATTTAAAGTTGAAACATTGATGAATAATTTTTAAAATTAATTATAGGGTTTTCTTCAAAATCTGTTAATAAATATAGCCTGTTTGAATCACAAATAATTATTTTAAAAAGTACTTATTTCCTTATTCACCATTAAATTTGATTATTACAATACGATTATTTTTAATACTACTGAAAAAGATTTAAATTGAAAATATTCTTTAGAACTCCAGTAAAAATATTTTTATCTTATTTATAATTAAAAAAAAAACTAATTTTTAAAATTTAATTAAAAATATGTTTTTTAATATTAATTATTTGAGGAAATATTATGTATGCATTTTCTAAAATAACTTGTTAAGTTCTTTCTTCTATGATATTGAAATTAAAGCTGACTATCCATTTATCAACAAAATAAAAGTGAAACTTGCTAAAATTTGATGCATTTGTATTTTTAATGAAATGGATTTAATTTGCTTAAATATTATACTTTTAAAGAAATATCAAACATTTTTAAAATTCTTTCATTTTACTGAAAAAATATAAAAAGTTATAGTTCTCTTATTAATCCCCCTGTTATCATGTCATTGTTTAGATTTTTAATGGGCAAAATATATCTTAAATATATAATATAATATATCGAAAACTGTTTTTGTTTAGTTGTTGATTAAATATTTAATAAGGAATTTTTTCAATAACATTTTTTTTCGTTTTTTTTTTTTTGAGAGACATAGAGACATAGGAAAAGTCTTACAGGAGAGAAAACAAAATGTTATGGAAAAAGGAAGTCCTAATATAACTTATAAGTATTTATCTTTAAAGTCAATTTTTTTAGAAACTCTTTAAAAGCAAAAATTACTTTTCTTCTAGCACAAAAGTATACAATAAGTTTAATGGCTTGTGACAATAATTTAATAATATTGTTTACTATTTAAATATCATCATCTTAATTTGGATATTCATAAATGATTTACCTCGAATATTTGTTCATTCTAAGCTATCAATTGAGATTAGTTTCATCAATAAAAGCTAATTTATAAGATATAGAAGGAATAGCACATAAAACATTTCAAAATTTATAAGTAAATAAATCACTTTTAAAAGCATAAAAAGTATGCATTTCTACGAATTAAATGTATAACTACAGAAAACATGGAGAAATAATGTATCTATTTCTGTGTGTTTTTTAAATATTTTTAAATAAAATAGCATCGATAAAAATATAAAAGTTTCTCAAAAACTTGAAAGTATTTTCTATGATGTTATAGGGGCTTAGAAAATATGGTGCAAAATTTACAACTTTATTTTTTAACTAAGGAGTTGATTATAAATAAACAAAATATGATCTTATTTTTTATTTTTTTTATAATTAATTGCTATTATGTTTTAAACCATCTTCCGTAAATATGACCAATATATTTTTATTAATAAAATTTACAACTTTTTTGTTATTAATCATTTAAATTTCTTGCAAATTTCTTTTTTATGTATCCTTTATGCTATTAAATTTTTAAATATAATGGCTTCATATTTTAAATGTGTCCTTAAATCTGTATACTATACAATAAATATCATGTCTTAATAATCTATATAAAGGACTTATTGATGTTTTGCCATTTGCAGGTGTTCAGGCAGCTATAAAAAACGATCTACTTTTCCTTTCCCATGTAAAGATGATGTAAGCATGTTTATGATGCTTGTTCAATATATTATACCAATCGAGTTTCTGTGACATTCACAGCTGTTTATCATATTATGTTCCTTATTTGTTGTAAGATGTAAGCTTTTCAAATGTAGATTCTTTCATATGTTTTGGAAAATTGGCAATAAATAAAATTGATTTTAAAATTATAAAATTCTGAATTAGTTTAAATTCTATTTTTAAAAGGTTGTATAGTATTTTGACCAATGAAAACCATTTTTATCTTGATATTTTTAAATTGTATTAAATCCTAAGAAGACAATTTAAAATTATGCATTTACATAACATATCGATGATATCATCGGTACAATATAAGTGAATTATTAAAAATTATTGATATAAGTTAACAAAATCTTGAAATGGTCACCAATTATTAAATTATAATAATATTCCTATTAAAAAAAATTTAATTTCTCTTTTCGTAAGAAAGACTTATAATTCAGCTTTCTTTTAAACATTCTACAATCGTTTTCAAGGAGTAGTCCCACTGAATATTTTTCTCAATAGAATTATGTGTTTTATCTTCAAATTTTCTTTAAGTATGAAAGAAAGAGTTTTCAGTCGGCACAGTCTTCTGGCTGCAATAATATTGTAAATCTTTCAATCAATTGCATACTTTCTTATTTTTAAAGATTCATTTTTCCTTTTTTAAAAAAAGAATGCACTTTCTTTAATTACTTATTTTCTAAATTCAAAGATATATTGTTTTCCTATAACTTATTTCCTTTTAATTATTTAAAAATAATTGAATTTTTCATAAAAAAATTTTTTCATAACTTTTAAATATTCAGAAAAAATCAGAAATGTATTGTTTTTGTTTTAATAAATACTAAATATTTTTTTTTAAATTTTTATATCTCAGAAATATTGATAATTTTACTTCTTAGAATTTTATAAACGTCAGTGGCTAGTATACGCAACAATATTTTATACCTGGTAATTAATTTTTGAAATTCTTATAATAAACTATATTTTTTTAAAGTATTAATTACTTCATAGTAATAACATAAATAGTAGAAAGTATACTGGTTATATACTCTAATGTTTTTATGATTATTAATAAATAATAAATTGAAAAATACTCAAAGTTCAGAACAATTTCTGAGCTTTATGATATTAAGCTATTACAGAATTTTATTATAAATATTTGAAAATTTTACATGTAGTTCCTAGTTTTATTAATTAAAATACATATATTCTTTCAAATTAGTTTGAAATAAATATTTCTCTCTCACCTTTGAGAAGCAAGTAATAAAATGATTGAAATTTAATAAGTTTATTGGAAATATGTCAATTATTTAATGGAAAATTAATTTTCTGAAAGAAAAATATAGTATAATATATATCAATATAAACAAATTAATTTGAATTTATAAAAGATATTATTATTTTGGCATTATATTTAAATACAAATAATTTCCTATAATTGTGTAATGTATGTTCTAAGCATCATGCAATTTTCATGCAATTTTCATTTGTTAAATACAGATTCATTTTAAAATTCAATGTAAGGTCTAATTTTTTTAAAGATGTTTCTAAAAGTGTAAACAACTTCTTTTGCAGGAAGTAAAAACTAAATCACAAGGTTAGAAATACAGTCTTGAAACTTTTAATTTTACTCATATTTATTTAATATTAGATTGGTAAAATTTAATACTAATTTTATTTAATACAATATGCTGTTTATATGAAATATTTATGAACTGTTAAATTTGTTTAAATGCTCTTGAATAAATTTCTAAAAATATTTACTGTTTATTTAGTCAAGGGATTACAAATTATACATTACAAAAATAAGTATAAATTCCTCATCAAAATTGATAATATCTGTTAACAACTAATAGTTTAATAATATGTTTGTAAATATTTAATTTAATATGCAAGCGTATTTACAAATGTCATTTTATATTTCATTAAAATATTTCGAAAAATTGTGCCTATTTGATGCTCATTTTTTGAAAAAAATATTGCTCAAATAAATTAGATAGATCCATTGCGTTTGGATGACAGATCTTAGATTTCATATGTATTTCATTATTTTATGTATGACATTATTTTTCAAATAGAAGTATTGAGAAACTTCATAGTTTTAAATATTTATGATTGCTTTATGGTAAAATAATTATTAGATTTCCCAACCTACTACTTATTATCAAATATTTTAACAAGTGCCCGTTAGCCTAACAATTGAAAATTATTGTAAGACGTTAAAACATCTGCATTTACCTATTTTCGAACGATATTTTCACATAATAAATTTTTAAATATCATTCAGGAATTTATCTGAAAAAATTCATTTTTGTCCACATTACATGTACAGTCCAATTAAGATGAAAAATGAACTTTGAAGAAATATGCATAGTCACTTTGTTTTTATAAGCTCTGGACTATTGAAGATAAGGAAAAAGATTCATTATTTGTTCATAGCAACTCTCCTAAACTATAGCCACTAAATTTGGTTCAAGCTGACAATAAAAAATGAAATAATCCAATATTTCGAATAAAATCTTTGAGTTACAAGATCGAATAAATATTTAAGAGCTATTTCATAATATTCATTCATAATATTTTATAGTTAAAGTTTCTACAAATAAAATTTTGGCTATTATCTCCAAAAAAAGTAACTTAAGGCGGTTATATAGTCCAGATATATAGAGTAAGACTCATTCTCTAACCATTCATTCAAACTTCATTTTGACATATTTTAAAAGAAGTTTTCTTTATATAATTTTTTATTACCAATTAATTTATAAGAAATAACTAGTTACTTCAACTTTCATTAAATGTTTACTATATCTTAAGCATCTTGGCAATAATGAGTGTACTTGTCTAAATTATTCCTTTTCAACAATTTAAATGAATTTTTAGTAAGGATTTTATTATAGCTTTGCGAATATAATCTTATTGATAAAAATCATAAATATTAATGTTCATATTGATTCAGTTTGCCTTAAATCAATTCATTTCTACTAAGCAATATCATAAATAAAAAATGAAATTTAACTCAAAAGGAAGTAGAGTTTACTTTTTATGCAATTCTCATTTGAGAAATGTTGAGGTTATTAAATTCTATACTACTAATAATTTCATGAATTTTTAAAATTTGTGTTTTACTAGATTAATATATTTAATAGAACTGTTTTATAGCAGAATTATTATAACCTCTTATTTTGTGGTGTATATAATTATTTCTACATGTGCAACAAATAGAGTATTTTCAATAATTTATAGTATCTCGATTCACTCTGGTTCTTTGTTCTAAAACAATTCTGAAGATCTTGAAATTTGTTTTTCTTATCTCAATTTGTTTTTAAATAAGAGACATAAAATTATAGTTTCATTGTAGTTTAATTGTATGCTAAAATCCAAAGTTTTTATTATTGTGAAGTGAAAAAATTTGCTATTGAACACTAATTTGAAATATGTTGAATTTATCACTCCATTTTTGTAAGAAGTTTAAATAATCTCTATAAAAACTTTTTTGAAATAATTATTTGCTATTTTAATATTTTACACTTTGTAAAATATTTATATTGATAAGTAAAATTATTTACGTCTCATGTGTATTTGTAACCCTGTTGTCTACATTTTAAAAAAGATATATGCTTTTTTTCCTTGGAACAAAGGAATCAATCCTCTTTGTGCATAGAGTTTTTCACATTTTTAATTTAACATAAAATATATTTATATATGAAGCAGTATTTTTTTAAGTAAATCGTAACTAAATTTAATTAAAATAAATAATTAAAACTGATTGGAAATGGTTACATTTTAATCAATGTAATTAAGATGGATTGTAAAATAACTTAGGTTTCGAAAATTTTAATTTATAAATCTCTTAGGCAGAAACTGAGAAAAGAATAAAATACAAGATTTTTATTGAGTTTTAAAAATTACATGAAAATAAAAAAATTTGGAAATTATTTTTATATAATTTGAATTTTTTGGTTATATTATGAAACATGTAGGAAAATTTTATTCGTAATTAAAATATTTTATATTTTTACTTCTTTTAAAATTTTCCACTTCTCTAATTATATTTTCGTATTCACATTCGTTCGCAAATATTTGCTTATTATGCCTTTCTTAACAAAATGAAATAAAAAATAATTGGAAAATACCAGTGATTTGCAAGTAACTATTTTTTTTTTTTTTTTGCCATTATATCTCAAAGTTCTAAGTTGAATGGAAATTAACAATTTTCTTCAACAAAATTTAACTTGAAAGTTAATAAAATTTTGTTTTATTTATAGTATATATTTTTGCATTTTTTCAATATTTTTATTTAAAAAAAATTATGTAACTAATATTTTATAAATTCGTGAAATATATTTCATTTCATATAAAAAATATTTCGTGAGAGAGAATAATCGTATTTTAGATCATTTTTAAATAAGTAAGCATTCCATACAAAGATATTCTTAGTATAATTTGTACAAATTAAAATGAAAATCTTAAAATTAGTTATAATATACTTACAATACAATGTAAAAATACTCTTTATACTATTTTAGTTTTATGATAAAACTTTTATACAATTTTAAGAATAATGGAGATATTTTATGAGAGAAAATTGCAGAAGAGAAACATTGATTGCTTACTGAGCAGTTAAAGGAAAACTATCAAAATAATTTAAACTATCATGATGAATTAGGATAGCAACGATATTCCATTTCCATTTCATTAATAAGTATAAATAATAACGTAACTTACTTGTTGTAAAAACAAGACAATTGACAATAACCAAGAAGTTTTTGTTCTTTTAGCTGTAAGGACATGGAGACAGAACCAGTATTTATCTTCTAATGAGGAAAGAAATTGATTTTGATGATGAAGTTTAGAGTAAGTTCCACACCCGTTAGATGTTCGAATGCTTATACATATGTTGGAAACCTCTAAATTAATGTTTGTGTTTAGTGTATAATAGTTGTGATGTCTTGAAGCACTGTGTTTTGTGTTATTACAAGTATCCTGGAGAAGATAGAATGTTAGAACATCACATTTACTTAATTTTACCTACTATAATTTGGAGATTTACATCAATTTTCTTCTAATGAGTACTTTCAAGAATTTTCCCATTTACTACCAAAAGTTTCATAAATCAGAATGCTTTATAAGATTATGAATACTATATATTAACTTTTTTGTTGAAATGTATAAGAATAATATTTAGATCTGGCTGTCCATTTACATAAAAGATAGATGGATAATTATAGAGTAACTACTTTTATTTTGTGAAATATTAGAAGCAATGAATACTTTTTGACATATTTATTAGTAGCAATGAATGTTACTTTAATTTCTTTCTCACGTAGCTGATGTTAAGATGAAAATTAACATCAAAAGTTTTTCAAATGACTCACATTCAACTAAAACGCATACATATTTAATTAAAATTATTTATTTAAGCATATTAATGAAACTTCTATGAGACTGTTGATTAAAAATACAATTTACAATTTATTACATTATAATATAAAAATTTATGAATGTAAAACCAATTTCTTTACCTGCAACATTTTGCTAAAGAATATCACTTTATAATAAGCGTATCTACAGAAAATGATTGACTATATGTATTCCATAATATTAATATAAAAATATGCAATCAATATGTTTGAAATAAATTTAATAAAAAACCAACTTTATTCTCTCTTTCTTACTGAAAATTTCATCTCATGATTTAATTAAATTTTTAAAATTACTGTTAAATTTTAATTGCATTTTTTGTAAAGTGTGATACTTGAGTGTGTTTCCATTCCAAGCCTCTTATTTTAAGTTATTATTATTATTATATTTATGCATGGAAAATTTGCAAGATTATAATGATTTACCTTAGTTTCGCTATTAATTCAAGAATTTAAATTTTTTTATTTAATTTAAAACTACAGTGGGATTTTTCAGTGACGGAATTAAATTTTATTTAATAAATTTTAATGCGGTAAACAATTGGATTGTAACTTTAATGCTAGTTCAAAACGGGAGGTGAACCAATATTATATTCACTTTTTGTTTAAACACAATATTTTACATTCTATGCAAACTTAAAAAAGTTTCAGGATCACTTGAATATCAGGACATAAATTCTAAACTAAAATATGATTATATGACATATTAATTCAAAGTATATAAAATATTTTTATTAGCTGACACGCAACTTGATTAAAGTTGACATTTAATTTCAACTTTAATCAAGGAACATTTATTGTATTCTTAAATAATTATGTTCAATTTCAAATTTATTGTCCAATACATCCATTCAAACTCTTTAGAAATTTTCTTTGGTACTAATTAAAATACAAACTTATAAAAGTAATCTATAATTATCCCAGAATATCGGATTGCGTTTTGCAATAATGAAAATTTTCAAGCCCCTAATTAAGACAGCATTCAATATTTTACTAGTAAGTGTTACCTTAAAGTTTGACTTGTAAATTTCAATCTTGATTTTTTTATTAAATTATTTTTAAAATATTTATATATGATATCTAATCTAGTATTGTTTATTAAAGTGCCTTATTTGTGATATTTGTGTTCATGATCTGTTCATATATTCATGGGCTATTCATGGGATATACTATGAGAAACATTTGCAAGATGATACGCATTACCGAAAAAAAAATATTTTGTTCCTACATTGATATTTATGATCGTTATCTAACATTTATTATAAGAATTATCATTTGGTATTCAAGTACATTAAATTAAAATATGCTCCAAAATTGGATGTAAATTAGGACTAAAAATTTCTAAATGTTTGGGTGAGCCAAAATTATTTATTTGTAATTGGTTATGCAAAATTAATCAATTCTTGCTTGTCTATTAAATATGTTTAAGCTACATTAAAGTTCATAACATTTTTATAGCTTCATGGTGGTTTAATCGGTTAAGGTTCGTTTTCTTTCGTTCACTGAGTTTATCCTGGCTTAACCAAAGATTCCCCTTGTTCAGTAAATGAGGCTGGAAACGTTAAATATATGGTTACAATGTCTTCCAAATTAAATAATGTCTATGAAGGTTGTCAATCAAGTATTAGGGAGTCTTCTGTTTGATCTCTGCTTCTAAATTATGAAGACTCCTACCTAATATTTTTCACATTATACTCTCATTACAGTTAAGACATTATATCCAAGAACTTTTTTAGTCCTTATTTTTTTTAATCATAATTCTTTTATTTAAAAATATGTACTTTTGCAAATAGCTTTTTGTGTGATTCATACAAAAAATTAAAAAGAATAAGCAGGTGGTGAAATCATTTAAAAGTTAATCTCTGTTTTCTGAAGCTGAAACAATTAAAATAAAAAGTAAAAAGAAAGCTTTTGTTGGGTTCACATTGTCATTGAATGAAGTGAGAATACGTAGGAAATTAGTAAATGACGTGATTTAGACACTGAACAATCGAGAGTAGAAATATCAGTCGTTATTAAAGCAAGTCCACCACGCATCACATGTAACTCGTACGGAAGTGAAGAGAAAGGAATATGTGGAAACATCTTGTCTAGTGTTGTTTGCTTAACTACTTCAATTTGAGTTTATCAGCGGTTGTATCAATTTACCAAAGTTGCCAAGTGTTTAGGGATAATGTTGTGAATGATTTTATAGCAAGGCATTGGTTTCATAAATTCAAAATGGGAGATTTGTTCCTCCACAATGAAGCTTGCAGTGGACAACCACAGAATTGAGCCATTGAGGTGGATAATAGTTAAACGTGTAGTGATCTTGCTAGACAATTTGACGTTTTTGCTGAAATGGTTAGAGTTCATCTGCATTACTTAGGTAAGGCATACAGGGTGAACAAGAGGATTCCTAGCACGCTGTTGGAAGTGCATAAGCAACAATAAGTTGCAGCCTGCTTATCACTGCAATCTCGCTCTTTCATATTTAATAGAATCCTGACCAGTAAAGAAATGTGGGTGCTGTAATAGATTTCCAACCTTCTAAACATTGGTTGTCACCCTGGGAAAATGTCCCGCATAGCGCAAGACAACCTATGCACTCATACAAAATTATACTTTGTGTCTGGTGGACTAGTCATCAATTGTTTCATTATGAGTTGCTACTAATAAGTAAAATAGTCATTGCGGACCTGTATTTACCGTTATTGAAACATGTGCAACAGTTATTGCAACAGAAGGACCAAACTCTGTTTAATTGCAATTGTGTACTGTTTTAAGCTGATCACGCGACACTATATGGCATATCGGATGGATAGGAATACCATACAGCGAGTTGGCTGAGAGATTTTGTGACATTTTCCTTTCTCACCTGACCATGTATTATCAAATTACAACCTCTTACATTTCATTCACAATCATCATCATAAGAAATCCTTTACCAATAAAATAGATTTGTGCCAAGCACTCACGAACTTCTTTGCATTACAAGACAATGAATTTTACCTCAATGGAATTATACAACTGAAGACACGTTGGCAAAAGGTGCTGAATGTTGATGGTGATTACCTGGAAGACTAACAAAAAGCTACACTTTTTGTAGATCATGTTCTTTTGGGTCATTAAAAAGCTTCAAGTACTTTCTTGTTTATCTTGTATATACTCGCATAAGAATAATGTGTTTATTTAAACTTTCTTTTGCTTATGGAAAATTTAATTCATATGTGATATTTGTTATTTTTACTATCATATATATTCTTTACGTTATTTTAAAAATATAATAATGACAAACAACTAATTTTTTTTGTTTCTTGAATATTTTTATGTTGTGTAAAAATATTGAATGCAAATTATTCAGCAAATATATTATTTCTGAAAAAAACATTGCTTAAATTCTAAGTTAAGCAGTCGAAAAATAAGGATATTTAAAAAAATAATTGTAGAATTAATATTTATTTAAACACTCCTTACAACTAACTTAATTTGCTGCTTTCAGAAATTCCCAGCAAGTTATATTATTTAAAAAAGTAACTCATTTTAAATTTAACAAAACGTTTAAAAACTAAATTTCTCTAACTATTTACACAGGCATAAACAATTTATTGAATAGCAATTTTAGAAATGCTTTTAAAAATACTACTTAAGCTTAAAATAATGTTTATTTAATTAATTTTATTTTATTTAGCACAATTTGATTCAAAGGTAAAAGAAATAGATCAAAAGAACCTACTGTTTGATTCAAGTTAATATTTGTTCTTTCCAGTAAATGGCTCTTGGGAAATTCTCTTCTACTCAAATGAAATTCTCCCCACACACACAAAGTTCTCTCTCGAGATTTAATCATAGCTTTACAACTGGCTGAAATATGTGACATAATACGTAAAGGAAATAAGAAATCGTAGAAATGTATTCCCAATGATACCGTTTCGTATCTAAAACAATTGTATATACAGTAGTTGTTTCGAAACGATCACAATCAGTATTTCTTAAAATAACGTTGCAAAAAGCTTTGAAACTTCAAGATTTTATTTAATTAAAGGAAACGCATATTTTAATATACTGTAGTTAAAAATATAGCCTATTTAAAGATTGTAGACCAAATAAATCTCTTTTTTTACAGTTTCTGCACATCATCAGAGTAATTAAAAACACATAATCATATCGAAAAATTTAAAAAAAATTTTAGCGCGAAAAAAAAAAAAAAAAAAAAAAAAAAAAAAAAAACGTTTTATTAGGAAAT
>JAPDSC010095053.1:10016-27441 GCA_026290005.1 Latrodectus geometricus | reverse complement strand
AAAAAAAAAGATTTTGATATTTAAAAGAATAACAAAAAATTAGAAATGATAATTTAGTTGTAGCATTGCTCATAAAAAAGGAGAATATATGGTTCCAACAATAAGAGCGACACATCCTTTTAATTTCCAATAACAATATGTACAAAATAAATCAATTTAGAATAATGAAACATGTATTTTTATAAAACGTTTTCTCAATACCTTATTAAGTGACTTTTTTATAGGAAATATATAAAACGGAGGAAGTTTTATTTTTAATTTTCCTCGTGATTTTTTAATCTATCATTTATAAATTCTAATTATTTTTTAGAAGCAAATGTTAAATTAAGCAACATTATTTTATTCATTAATTTGTTGATAACACTCACTGAAAGATTGAATCGGATACAGAATTATTCTAGTATTTAGCAAACAATATGGGGATTCCTTTCCATAATTGATCGTAGAATTCATTATAAAAGAAATATTTTTCTCCAAAAGAGTTAACAACTAACTCTAAAGCAACTAATTGTTTGATTGGTCCCAAGACAATGTATCGCACAATTCTGGGAACCATAGTAACGATTAAAATCTTTTAACTCCCTGCATGGAGCCATTACTTCATTGTAAATATCTACGAATTAGTGATATATACGTGAGGGAGTATTTAAGATATTTTGCTTACAGTTTAGTTTCATTTTAATTAAAGTGCCTTCAAAGTTATTTTCCTCTTTTAAAGAAATCTGCTGTTATGTTTGAATTATTTATTGTACCATAATCTATTATAAGAATTAAATTCATTCGATTAAGCTCGTCATTAATTATTTACTTAAATAATAATAACAGTTATTTTGCTTATGTTTCATTTAGTTAAACACTAAATTTGTATTTATTTAGATATTAGACATTTTATATGATTTATTTAACTTGATATTTTATGCTAAAATCTTGTTTCTTTTTGTTGATTTCATATTCATTTAAAACATATGTATCAGGTTTTAACAAACGTTGAATATTTGTATAGAGAAACATATTTTACATAACCAACTTTGTAACAATTATAAGAGGCATAAATAACTAGTTTACATAATATTTGTAAGCAATGGTAATTTTCGATTGTCATGCAGATTTATGATTTATTTGAAAATATGGAAAGATATTCTTCTAACTCAACAATAATATGGTGTCTAATAATCAAGTAATTGTAATCATGTAAATGTAATATACTGAATACAATAAATGTATTATTTTTTCCAAATTTTTGTTTATCATTTGTATTTTTTAATAACTCTGAGATAAAATTTAAATTTATACCGTAACTTACTCTTAATTGAAAATCAACAGCAGCCTTAAGCTAATTAAGGGAACTATCACTTATCTCTTTTTTAAATTTAATTAAAATGTTACTAGATTCTTAATTTCTTTGGAACATTTTACTCGAGTAAAATAAACATTTAAAGAATATGTTGATTTCTCTTAGATGTTTTATTCATGAATGAATAAATATTTAAATCTCCCTGTGAATTCAGATAAAGTTATGTTGAAGAAAATTATTGAAAGAACAAAATATCAAGAGGAAAAATGGCAGCAATATATTAACTGTCAATACAATATATTGAATATATAACTGTCAATATAAAAAATACATAACTGTCAATTCAAATATATATTTTTTATAAACACTTTTTCTGTTTTCTTATTTTATATGCTTTAAGATTAAAAGAAAAACTGTTTTCTGTTTTCATTGTATTTTATATACATATATGAGTAAGTATTTCTCGTAGTAGTTCGTAGTTTGTAATGGTATAATCTGGTAGATAGAACCAGATTATACCATTACAAACTACGGAGGAAGGACTACAATAAATAAGTTAATAAACATAACTACATACAGTTTTTTAAAAGTATAAAATATCTTTTTATTGATTTGATATTAATTTATAGATGTGTACCTTGTCCATTTGTTTTTAAATTTGGCATGGAAATTACCAAAATATGCAAACAAAAATTATACCAGTTTTTAACTGAAGTTTTAAGATGTGCAGTTTTATAAGTTCAGGAATATTAAATTTGAGTTAGATGTAATAAATTACATATTTTATGTCCTGATATAATATACTAAGATCGTATTCTTTAAGACAGATTTGATAATATCTTAATATTTTTGATTTATATATAAAAATGTTACTTACTAAAAAATACCGAAGTAAGTGCTAAAGTTTTATGTTTTTCTGACTATGAAGGCATGCTTTTATTATGGTAAGATAGAAATCATAAAAATAAATATGCATTCGTTATATAATCCTTTTTACAATATTATAAACTTTGCAACAAATATATATGAAAGGTAAATGAGAAGAAAAGAAAACACATATATTTTACATGAACTATATAAAAAATGCTCTGATTTATTAAAAATACCTTAAAACTATAATAAATTTATTAATTAAAAATATTCTACAGTTGTATAAAATTTGAATTTCATAGTACATAAAATATTAATTACATCATATTCCTAAAGCTTTTGTAAATTAAGTCAAAATATTATTCAAACACTCGTAAAACACTAATATTACAATATATTAACAAATTAACACATAAGTTTATTATTTTATAAAAAGTTTGATAATAATTGTAGTTACTAATAGTTGAAGTTTAAGAAATATTTCATAGGAAAAGTTATATTTCAGTTTTACCAGAATAAAATATGAAGCAATAAAATTTAATCAAAAATTATAATGGAAGATATAAACATATAATGGATTTTCAATTGAATTAATTTTATGCTCATAATTGCATAATACATTTAAATACTAATTAAATTTGAAGTCTCTGGAGATGTTATTGCTTTTTTCTAGTACTTTATTGCTTATAAATATTTTTAAATTTTTATTTTGTCTTAATCTTCTAGTGATAACATTAAATGCAAAATTACAATGTTACAAGCATATTATAAAAAATTATGTAATATATGCAACATAAAAGGGCAAAATTTCCAATTATTATCATGTAACATTTTTATCAATATTTTCAAAAATAACTCATACTGGAAGCTATTTATTGTATTTATCCAATGTTCAATACATATTTTTGGATTCTTTATCTAATCAGTTGAAACATATAAATAGGAAACTTATAATTGAAAAATAAAAATTGAATTATTTTTTCTGGGATTCTAGAACATTTAGTTATAAAATTTGTCTCCTAATCTTTCACTGATAAATTGGGTCCATCAGTGTTATTTATATTAAAATAAATGAATTATGTCATTACAAGATTAACCTTAAGAATAAATCAATTTCAAACTAACCAAGAAAATTGGAAATATTTTAAAATAAAAGTAATGAGCAAATTACAACATGATCTCGTATATTTCATTACTTTGGTCTGACAAATTTGTTCAAAATATCAGTTTTTTTTTCTTGGTTAAGACAAAAAGGATTACTTAAGTGACATGATTTTTCATAGGCAATTTGAATAATATTTTAATAAATTCTCAAATGATTAAAAATTGGCAAACACAAGAAATATGAATTCTCGATTTATGTATTATTAGCTTAGTTTTTAAATAAATATTTATATATTTTTAGTAGAATTATTTATATGAAGTAGTAGCTAATCTAAAGCATTTATTTGATTCCATCGTTCAGATAATTTAGTAGAATTTTTGTCTACATAATTATCCGACACATTCAGAGAAATGAATGGAAACAAATTACTTTATTTAATTATGATGTAATAAAACAAAAGAGTTTACGAGATAATTAAATAAAGGCCCAATAAACAATTTTGTTTTTCGGAAGTAAATTATTGAGTAATTGATTGATGATGCAATGGTTTTGTAATAAAATATGAAGAAAAATGGGGAAGACCAGTATAAAATTAGCAACATCTGTTCAAGAAAGGTTATCTAGTCAAATGTTTTCTTTTTTTTTGTATTGGAAAACCATTCTAGTATGGATGTTGTCATGAATACTTAACAAGATTATATGATCAATTTGTAAAACAACATTTACTCTCATATGCATGTCAGGAATTTAATTATCAAACACAGTACATTTAAATAAAAATAATTTAAAATACATCAGAATTCAAATATAGCACTACAAAACTAATTATTAACATTAAATTTTCGAGATAAATAATTCTGTTTTTTTCTTTCCTTTATTAAAAAAGCATTGTAATAATATATGTTTATCTTTAAATATGTTAAAATGTATTTCAAGTAAAACTCTTAATTAAGGAAATAGAGGTAACGTAAATTAGAGGTAAAATAAAGGAAATAGAGGTAATATAAAATCTGTTATTTTATGTAATAGAAAATTTAAAAATTAAAATTCTAAGTTTATATTCTTAAAAATCAAATGCATGCAATATAAAATGCATTGCAGAAATAATAAATTAAGCAAATTTATAATCATTTGGGATATTTTTGCAAATTGGTGTTTAATAACGATTAATGGAAACATTAGAAAATATATTTTTTCTTTTTATATTTATATATTTGTTTGTACCTTACATAAAATGCATATTTCATTTTGAATATTTAATAAGTGTTGTATTATTTTCCGTTTTTCAACACTACAATTTACACTTTCATTTGTAATCTACATATAATTTCCAGATGTTTAAATATTTCTTGTTTTATGATTATGGAAACATATTAATGGCAGAAAATCAAAAAAGAAAATGGAATGCTAATAAGTATATAATGAATTTTCCAAAAAGATAAACGAATGTATGTAGAAATTCTACATATTGAAAGTGTAGAAAAGGATTACTACCAGGAAAATTTATATTTCTAACGATGTGTTCAGTTATATATTCACATAATGTTTTCCATCGAATAGTTTTTTAACAGTTTATAAACATCATAAATTCAATTTTCAATTTAAAAAATAAAAACATTTTATGCAGTTTCTTACAACAACCTAAGGAACTATGCCTTCAAGAGAGTCTCTTTGTTTTTACAGAAAACAAAACTTAAGACATCAGATTAAATATGCTTTTCATGTATGTTTCATATTATAAAAATTTTTCCTAACACATATATTACTTAATACCTTACTTTTAAAATGATAAAAAGTATCACAATTTTCCTGAATAAATTGTTATGCATTTTTTGTAAAGCAAATATATTAACAGTTTCAATCATTGATTACCAGATACATCACATTGAAAGAAATCGGAATAGGAAGATTGATAATGACATAAAAATTTTTCCACTAAGCTAATAATGGATAGGAAATATTTTTTTTCGGATTTTTTTCATGGTAGAAACTATTAATTGAATACAAAAGAAATTTTTAAAAGATTATCTTGTACTAAACCTGAGTATTAAATGTTTTGTAAAGCATTTATAATAGATTGTTGTTCACAAAAATATATAAATTAATGTAAAAAATATATGAAAGAATATATGTTCTATATTGTTTTTTATCACAGATTACTTTTTTCAATACTATAAAAATATTGTGATATCGACTTTCTATTTAATTTTGTTAGAAAACACAAAAATATAAATTGTACTACAATTCTATGATACCATATTTTAATTACAAAATAGGAAGTCGAAGTGTTAAATATTAACTAATGTTTCTTTGTTATAATTTTTTTAATATTGTTTAACTTTCTAATCATAAGAAAATTGAGAAACTATTATTTAGTAAGTACTTTTGCCTCGCCTTTTAATTTTTATTATTTTAACTGATATAAAATAAAATATAAATGCATATATATATCATTTATAAAATGCTGAATAAGCTGCAAATTTTAGATGAGGTATAGGCAAATTTTAAAAAAAAATATTATAATTGAAAATATATTTATTATTTTAGATTTATTTTAAAAATTTCACGCAAAATACCTTCTTTTTTAATTTTTAAAAAATTCTTTTAGAAGATATTTATCTATTAATTTGAAAATTGAAGTTACAATGAAATTCTAACTCCTCGTTGAAAGTAACAAGAAGTTTACATGCATGTAATACTTTATCGAATGTTAAAACAATAATCAACAATTTTTTTAAATATCTAAATTAAAATTTCATAAATATTTGATCATCTTTGCATATATTTAACCAACTTATAGTCAATAGATGAATTTTGTCTAAGAAGTTGAGAATTCCTAAGAAATTAGAGAAAGAATTTGTCACTTTCTTCATAAATTCAGATATTAATTTTTAAATCATTATTTAAAACTCTCCATATGTATTTTGCTTTATTTGACATCTTTAAACACTTTTCGAAACAATGGGACATCTTTGGACATTAGACATAAATTAATAAAGAAACAAATTATTTTTATTAAAAGTGAAGTAGTTTACTTAAACATTTATTATACATTGTCTACCAATAAGTATTTGGACACCTGTGATAGAAAAGAAAAAATGACTTTATTCAAAATCAATAGTTGGTAGAGCCTCCACAAGAGGTAATTACTGCGTGAACCCTCCGAGGCATACTTTCCACAAGTCTTTGTATTACAGCTAGTGGCATTGTCTTCCACTCAGCTTGGAGTAGATATACAAGTTCCTTCACTGATTTTAGACGGGTTGTGCACTCTTTAATTCGGCGATCCAATTCGTTGCAGAGGTTCTCGATGGGGTTCAGTTCTGGGCAGGCCAGTCCATTCGATGAACTCCATTGGCACCATTCTAAGCCTTGGTTAATCCCGAAACATGACAGCTGGCATTATCGCTCTGAAAGTAACAAGGGTCCAACCTGTAAAACTGCCACGTCGTAAGCACACTCTCCTCCAAAATGGTGCATCGCGTTGAGCTTACCATAAATCGGGACCAAAGGTCCTAGTCCATACCAAGGGAAACACCCACAGACTATAACTCCAATTTATACTTTTACTTAATTATACTTTAATAATAATATTTTTCTAATTATACTTTTCTCAAAATATTAATTAATACTTTTCTTCTTATTTTTAATTAATAATTTTCTCGATAATTATACTTTCCTTGAAATCAGAGTGCTCTGAATTGCGCGTGGCATCTTGAATGCAACTAAATTCTATTCAACACGATATATACCAGCCGAGGCCATGACATACCTCAGGACAGCTGATGTCGTTATTTGCATAAGTGTCCAAATACTTATTGGTAAACAGTATATATTTCATAATCACTAGCATCATTTTAGTGGTTTCATTTTAAATACAATTGTTCAGTTTTTTGTATCATGACAAAAGTATGTTTTAAATAATGTGCCACAAATTTCAATTTGGAATAGATGTAAAATTAGTTGTTAACGAGAAGTATGTATTCAAAAATAATAAATTTAGTAAAGTTCAATTCTTTTCCCATTTTCAAGATTTTAATTTATAATCATAATAATTTGAGGATTATATTTTAATCTAATAAAATCCTCAAAACAAGGAATATTTAAAGTATTTTTGTAAAATTACCAATCAACGTTTAATGTTAAAAAATATGAAAACCATTGTTAATTTAAAAGGCATGTTTTATTATTCCTTTTTGCTCTAATTGGGTAGTCATAAATAAAATTTAACATAATAATCTCATAAAGAAGGAAATTTAAAGAAAGTGTCTATCTTTCGCAAAAATGCAACAACAGGGAAAATACTCTTTTAAAAAATCTTCAAAAGTATTTTTCTAATGACACTAAAATCTTTAGAAAATCTTTCAAAACTGAATATATATATCGTAGAAATAGAATTCCTGAACTGAATCATTTAAAATATTTTTCATTAATATAAAAGACAATTCAGAAAATTAAATTAGCGTATTTGGTCAATTTATAAGACAAAATAAATAATTAGAAGCATTAACAATGATTATATGTATTGATAAAAATACATGGTAAACGGATTATTACAATTACATATTTCTTAAAATTTTAAGAAGCCAAATATACTTGCTTTTTAAAACTCTGCATTAATTTCATAAATTTTATATTAATAATTAAATATTATCCAACTTTCTAATCATAGATGGGTAATCAAAATTTACTCAAATAGCTTAAAATAGGAGATAAATCTTAAAGAACACATTTTTCTTGTCTATGTTTCTAGATATCAAATTTTTACTTATATTTCCAGATTAATTCTCTAAACAAAAAATAATATTGTTAGGGATTTTCAAGATCTACTATATTTTATAAGAATTTTAGCACCAGAAAAAATTTAAATATTAGAAAAAAAAGTTTTCAATATGACACGATAAAACACTAAGGTCGCAAAGGGAAATAAAAAGAGTGCTATAGGATTAGTATTGACTCAAATTATAGGCAGAAGAATTGCGAAGATTAGAATAAAGATTTTATTCTTTCCAGCAAAAGAACAAAAGATAATGGTAAAGCCGTTTCAAATTCTTTTTGTGTAAAAGCACCAATGAATACAATACTCATATGAATTATCTTCGAAATCTTCAAACTAAACTAATGTAATAATATATATATTACATAAGTTTACAAATACGATATATATATATATATATATATATATATATATATATATACCTTATTTTCTTGTATTTAATCCGCTGAATTTGTGTTAGAAAAGTTTTGAAATAAATGCTGTTTATGATTCAGAAAATAAATAACATCTACCTCCACGATACGGCTGACTTAATTCAGATATATTGGGCTTATTCCTTTCCTCGGAAAGATATTACAATTGCAATTCGCTAACATTGCTTAGCATTTTGTCTTAAACTCGGCTTTTTCGCTTTCAAAATATATGCTTATTTCTTTATATTGAAGAGAAAAACACTAAAGTTTACTGCATATTCCAAATTAAAAACTACAAGGAAGGCAAATAAAAAAATAGTGACAAACGTGTTAAATGTATAATGAAAAATAAATCATGCATATAAAATAAAAGTGTACCCGATGCCGCAATTCGAAAGTAATCCGCATTTTTCTTGTAACTTTTAACCAAACAACTTTATTTTATTTTTAAAATATCCTTATCCTAGTTTTATGAGTTATTAGAACTTAAAAATCAACCAGTTTTACAGAATTTTCTCAGAATTATCGCCTTTTATCAATGTCGTGTATTTATCTCAGTTAATCGCACTTTTCGATGAGGTGGATCCAAACAGATATATTTCACAAATGTTTTTTTTCTGTACAATTAATTATATTTTCCTCATACTGTGTAATTTTTTCAATGTGACACTCCAATAATTAATTGTATATATTTTCGACTGTTTGCAGAATATTTATGGCGGATTATATACAGTAATATATATATATATATATATATATAAACGTATAAACGGGATTCCATATATATTCCTGAAGAAAGTAGAATTAAAAATCATTAATACATAAAATTTAAAGTATGTGCTGAATTTTTCTTTAACTTAAGATTATTTATCACCCTCAAATGCATTTTATAAAACATTATGTAAGAAAAACAATTGTTTAACATACGGTAACAATAATTCGAAATGATATCCTGTCATTCAATAATACTTTCAAAGCTAACCGCTAATTTAAAAGTTTTCTTTAGTTAAAGAAAATGTCAACATCTGAAACCAGAACAGTGGAATAATCCAAAATCTTCTGAATCTTTTAAATCCTTAAAAGCATGTACTCAATTACGCTATGCAAATATTTGATGCTACTTTAAGCTGAAAGATCTGAGAAGTAGTTTTAAAGTTCTCTAATTTATGCAGATGAGCTATTTTTTGTGACTTTTCTGGATGCCTCGTATTGCAAATTTCGGAATATGTTCTTAAGCTAAGGTATTTTGCTTATAGTACAATTTTATCATATTTTTTGACTGATAAATTGCATTAAGATTTATGTTTATTCATATTGATTATATACAGCAATTAGCTTCATGATATTTATTATTCTTTTGTATCTATATAGATGAATCAATTTTTTGGAAAATTTCAGTATTGATTTTATCATTATCAATATTGATACGGCAATGCTTATAATGTACTAAATGAAAATATGCAATTTTCATGCTCACAAGAATTTTTAAATTACCATAAGCAAAACTATTTTAGATAGTAAATATATCAGAAAATTTTTAATTATTTAATTTTATGTCAGAAGTTATTATTTATTTTTAGTATACTTTAATCTTAAAGCATTTATCTTATTATCATGAAAGATCGTCAAAACAACTCCTCATTTAAAACAAAATATAGCATGAGAGTGAACAAAGTAAATTTATTCTACCACAAAAAAGGAGTATTAAAAAAATCACATATAATTTTTTTAAAACAGTAACCGTTTTTATCTTCCTCAAAATATAGAAAAAAACTGCTAGCAAATGAAGATACGCATCTGAAAACTCTTTTCACATTTGCATTCCAGTGTTTAAAGGTAAAATGTAACGATGATTGATTTAAATTTCTCCAAAGACAATTTAATATTTTAAAAACTTTTTTTACATTTACCTTGTAAAATTTCAAAATTTTAGAAAATGCTTTGGATTTGGATGTTTGTGGAAAATAGTAATCCTTCTTAAATTTAATAAAAATATGCTTGTACAATTTATGTAAAATTAACATGTGCTTATTGCATAATTAATTGAAGAATCGTAACTAAAATTATTTTAAATAATAGGAAATAAAAATAAAATATTTATATCACTATTTAATAATGTACTTTGTTTCATCGTAACAAATACAATCTAAGCATTGTCAACTACTTATTTTATTTATTTGCTTTTTAACTATATAAAGCATCATTATTAAAAGCATAATTATTTAAAATCACAAGATCTTCGACAAATTCCATTAGATAAACAACTATTATTTCTATGTGATGGACATATGTAATCTTAAAAAATTATCAATATTTTAATTAATGTAGGATTATTTAATTTTCACGCTATGACAAATTTTTTTAATACGTAATAACTCTAAATATTTTTGAGATCAGTTTTTTATTTAAAAACTAAGGATATTTTTGATAGCTTTCTCAACATGCTAAAATTTTTCATTAAATATTTTTTATCAGTTAAGTTCATTGACCAGTTTTATTAATATCGTTTCAAATAAAGAGATAAAATTAAATATAATTTATCATTCCTATTTTTCTGTGAATTTGTGAATGAATAATAATTTGTATGTGATAATCAATAATAATGTAACTTATGATACATTCTGATGAACTAGAGTTGAAGTAGTGGGAAAAGAATTATGTCCATTCAATTTTTTTTCTAATTTTCTTTGTCTTATATTAGGGGAGTGATATGATAAAGTATTTGATTAATAAAATTCAGAAAAAAAATTTGCTGTTATAATAAAAAAAAAAAAAAACTTTTTTTTTTTTTCTGCTAATTGGAAAATTTCTTCGATTAGTTACTGATTTGGAATATTCTTAGAAGTCATTTTTGTATATCATAAATCATTTTCAAAGGTAAGCAAGTCATCTATTAATAGTATTTAATTTTAAATCTTAAGAAAGTGTTTTTGCTGTCGAGAAAACTTTGCAGTCTCATAATATATATTTTATTAAGAAAATATTTTCTGAAATTTTATTGAACACGTGTATTGTTAAGTGAATTGAAAGTTTAATAATATACATTAAATATTTTATTGAGAAAAGTAGTTGATGCAAATCTGAAAAAAAATACTTTTTGTGTTTCTTCAAAATGAATAGATTTTCAGAAAAGTTTACATTTTTGCAATATTGTTATAAGAATTTGTTGTTAAAAGTGCCCAAAATTTCATGATTAAAAAGTTAGGTATCATAATGCACAAATAATAGTTCAGTTTACTTTACATTAATAATATGTCTTATTGTAAACATAAAAATCGGTTTCCAGTAATTAATTTTTCTTGATATTCCTAATTTTACTAATTCCTACTAATTTTTAATAAATATATATATATATATATATATATATATATATATATATATATATATACACACCGTAATTCTTGCATAGATTTATAGATTTTTTTCAAAAAACTCACTTGTTTTTTTTTATCTCCTACATGTAATATACCAATAACTAATTTATTATAATCAGAAGAATTTCATTTCTTAGCTATTATTTTTCAGTAAAAAACATATATATACAACCAGAACTCATTAAAATATTTTTTATAACTCATTTAATCAAATTTTACTAAGAAAAAATACAAGGAGAAATACAAATGTGAAAGAAAAAAAAAAGTCTAAGTGATACATTTTTAAAAAATGTTTTTAAAAAAGTAAAATAGTAATTATATAACTAAGGATAAAGTTTAGAAAGAAAAATGTTCCTATTTCCTTAGCAACATAGCTTTCGAATTTTAATTCAGACTTGTTATTTTATTTACATTGACACCTTTCATGACATTTGTACGTAACCTTTAAAACGCAAATTGATGGAATAAATAAAGAGCATGTTAATAATGAAAGGAAACCATAAAAACGATTTCCTATATAAGATAAAGCTAAAAAAC
The DNA here is from genome assembly GCA_026290005.1 of Latrodectus geometricus. NCBI lineage: Eukaryota > Metazoa > Arthropoda > Arachnida > Araneae > Theridiidae > Latrodectus > Latrodectus geometricus. Next base: position 15,071 of record JAPDSC010095053.1, on the reverse strand, counting down.
ATTTTCATCAAAAGTGTCTGCTTAGCTTGGTAATCTGTTTATGCAAAATTCATCACATGAATAGAATATTTAATATCTGTAAAAAGCGTCTCATTTAAGAACAAGAGTGTTTAATTATTGCATTCTAGATAGTTGATTTCATTGAAAAATCCAGCATATATGAACAAAATAAAATCACTTTTCCAGAACAGATAAAAAAAAACTTCATTTTTTATGTCATTTATCATTGAAAATGAGAGAAACTTTCAATAATTATTCTTTGAATATAAATATTTTCAAAAGCTTAAATTTTGTTCAATTGCTTCTTTTACATGAAGTAGAAAAGTTCCAAATTGTTAAAGGAACACAAAATATAGACAACAATTTAATAGATTTTATTTTAATAGTAAAATTCATAAATATAGCTGATTTTACTATTAAAATACAATGAGTAATCCATGCATAAAAATTTTTAAATTATTTAAGGCTATCACATTAAGAAAATCGTTGTTTATATTACAGCTATATTTGTTAAATAAAATTATATTTTATGCATTTTTTGTTATTGTTTAAATTCTATTTCACATTTACGTCCTGCTAGTGATGATTCTTTTTATAAACATTTAATTTACGAAGACTTTGATTTTATAAGCTGCTGACATGTTTACATTATACTATGATAATTTTAATTCCTATCCAAACTAAAATTTTAAATTTTCTTTTACATAACTTTCAATTGCCATTCATTTATCATCTTTTTCAAGTGCTTTATTTCTTATTTCTATTTTATGGCAGAGAAATTTTAAAAACTTTCACCAAAATTAGAAGTTTTAATAAAGAATAGTCTATTTTAATTATAGATAACTACATTGTTACCGTTGAAGTCATAAATAAGTTGAAAAACAACTTTATAGGAATTAATTTTCCGTAATTTGTTTAATTCTTGCAACCCATTTTTTAAATTATAATTAATATTGCAATAGATTTTTAAAAATATTTATCAAAAGCATATAGTTGGAATAGCGTTAGGACACGGTGCACTTGCTAATATATGTTTGTGACATGCTGGCTTTACTAGAGATATCAACGAAACAGAACCGAGAATTTGAAGGAAGATGAATAATTCACCCATGATTATCTAACAATTAAACAAATATTTAACAGGTGATATCTCGTTCCCAGACTATGAATGAGAAATCAAATGTAATTTCAAGGGGGCAATATTGAATGAAGAAAATATTGAAAACATAAGTGCGAATCAACCAGAACTTTAAATTATCAAACATAAAAGAGATAAGGCAGCGCACTAAATTGTCTCTCTCTAGGTTTCATAATAGATTGGTAATTTTGAGGAACAGAAAAATGTTTCTCTGTCTAAGAAAATTAAAAAAAAAAAAAAAAAAACATTTTTTATAGACATATTTTAAATCGTAAGCAAAAAATAATTATACTTTACTGATTTTTCAGAAAAGAATGAAAGTAAGGATAGTTTTAGGAACATATTTGGTTTTATGTCTTTCTCATAAACTGTTCACTAAATAATGTTTTTCATAAACTACTTACTAAAAAGTTTTTCAATCATTTTTTTCATTTATAAAAAGAATAGTTTGATTGAAAAAAGAATTCTCTTAATTTTCTATTTTCTTTTTAATTTAGGAAGTATTTTAATTTTCCCTATGAGTTATAACTAAAAATAACATGTTTTAAAAATCTACTGTTTTAAATGTTATATGAAAATAAAATTTTAATTAAATTTAATGCTTAAATTCCGTTTTTTTGTACAAATAAATTTTGAATTATTTTGTTTAAAAGTATAATTAATGTCTTTATCATAATAATTTAACAATAACTTAAATTTTTATTCCATTAAATGTATCATTAAGTAACATTGGTTGTAAAATTTGTTTTATTTAACACCATTGAAGGTGCTTATTTTTTTAAAACTAAATGATATTGCTGATACTGCTAGCTTTTCCTTCTCAATTCTATATTTTTAGATTATTTTTATGAAAATATTTTACCTGTCAAATCATGTTAATATAACTTCAGTTTTTTAGATTGATATAAAAGGAGCTGAAAGATATATTTTCTTTGTTTTTTGTCTATAGCTAACTGTTTCAAAAATACACATTATTTCAATTTTGATACTTATTTAAAAATAAATTGTTCTATATATTTAAAATTACCTTCTACATTTCTGTCTTTATTAACATATTTTTTAAAATTTTTCCAGTTACATTGGTTATTATTATTAGTAAAATCTAATGAAAATTTTTGTATAATGACATAAATTAATGAAGGTTAATGCTAAAATGGTGTCAGAGATGATAAAATGGAATAAAATTACTTAAAAGTTGGAAAAATAACTAAATTTTAAACATAATTACAACTTGTCTTCTTTCTGTCAAAACCAGGTACATTTTTATCAATATTTCTTAAAAACAAAATAACTAAAGATAATGAAATAAAAATTTTGATGCAGTTGTCATTTCAAATTATGATTCATAATCAAAGCTTTAAGTAAAAACAATCTGCATAAAAAACTTATTACTTATTCTAAAAGGAATAATTAATGAGTTTAATATTTACGATGTCAAATTGCATATTGAGTTTGCAGAATATTTTTTTCCCAAAAGCTTACACGCATTGGAAAGAAATTTAAAATGAAGCACACCTATTTCAAGTCAATGATTAGTTTTCTATAAATATTTTAATATTGAAAATGCATGTCAACAATGACTGATATTAAGAATACCATTTTGTTTCTTTTAAATATAAAATAAATAATTTGATATTGTTTATTTAAATTTAAAAAGAAAATATTTTTTAAGAAAATATACTCAGTTCTTTTCAATATTTTTTGAATACAATATTTCATCATTTATTTTAAGTTAGTTACTCTAGGTTCAATGAAATTACTCTTGAATTTGTTTCATTATTTAAAATTTATTTTCACTTGTTTATTGTACATTTGAATAATTTCAGGTAAATAAAATCAAAATTTTCTGAACAAAGCGTAATTAAATGTATACATTTTCAAATATAGAGAAATTATTTTACTTGATAATATGATCACCATATAGCACACTTTATGGATTCGTAACATGTACAAGTAATATCTCCAAATAAATAACCTATTTTTACGCGAACTTATATATATATATATATATATATATATATATATTATTACATACAGGAATTTATAAATATATATATATTCCTGTATGTAATCTGCCATAAATATTCGGCAAACAGTCGAAAATATATACAATTATGTATAAAATTAAACAAAATGCTTTATTACATAAACATCACAGTATGATATATGTTCTTGATAATATGATATATAAATATGTTCTTGAAGGAAATGAATATTACTTTATAATCAATATTGCAGTCTAAAGTAAGGCATTTATCTTAATTATAAAATGAATAACAAATTGAACAAACACTCCGAAAATCAAAGTTTAAAATATCTTCAAATATCTCGTAATAAAATATAATAAATTTACTTCATTAATTTTTTTGAAATTAAAATGTTAAAAAAATTGCTTAATGTTATTTATTTCTCATTAATTGACTTTAATTAATTAACTTGTGTGAGTTTTACTCTAATTTTAAATTCGGAGAGTATTTTTTTGGATCTATTTCAAATGGATAATCTAATTTGGACTGCTTTGCAATTTGGGAAATAAATTCCAAATTTTGAGATTTCCTCAGGATTTCTAGTGATTTGCAGGAAAATCCTGAATGACAGGAATTATTAAATACACGAAATTTGAAATAAAAATGTATAGACATCAAGAAACCAATAACGGCACTGACCATATTTAAAAAGCATCTTTATTTTATAATACTATTCCATTCAAAACCATAGTGTCTTTTGTTGTATTTACAAAGTTTAGTGTATTCCTAAAATCTACAGTCTAAAATAATTCAACAGTACTTCGTACCAATCATAATCTTTCCGCATTACTCTAAAAAAAATTCTGATATACAAACATACCTTGATAAATTCCACAAAATATAAATGTTTTTCTTTCAATATCAACAACATCTTCCAAGAAATTTAACAAACAAATTTTTAATCAAATTGATAGATTTATATGTACTCTAAAATAAACAAAATATGGCTAGTTATTTATTTAGAAACAGTTTTTAAGACAAAATAATAATACTTTAAAATATATATTAGATCTTGCTTTTCTTATCTTTTTCGGGGAAAGTAACTTGGCATTTGATTACCACGTAAAATCGTCTAACATATTTTTATACGAATATATTGCGTATAAGAAAATGATGCATCATAAAGTCCTATAACACACGTTTCATAAAATAGCGCTGCATTTTTGACTAAGAAGTTATCTTTTTATTCAACAAAAATTTTTTATCGAATGATTTGTGACAAAAAACATTTTTGCATTACCTTTATATACTTTAACATGAAAGTACCATAAAAATGTAAAATTTTCTACCTTATTCCTACCTGAATATAAATGTTTTTACAGAAATTTACAATATGCGAGGTTTTGGTATGCGATAAAATTTCAGAGTTTTACGACTTTTTGAGTTCTATTACACTAAACGTCTTCTTTGGAAAAATACTTCAAACAATCCATCAAACCAGCCAATATTTTATGCTCAATAAAAACAAATGAATTTTGAAAAAAAGGGGAATTTTAAAAAAAATTATTGCATTAAGAAGTTATTTTAGATTTTAATAAGTCTTCATTATGAAAGTTATACTTCTAAAACTAATATTGATGTGAAAAGACTGATTTTTTTATGCTACTTAGTCTTCTGCGTTTCTATGATTAGATGATGAGCAGCTCAATAAAGTAATAATGAAGCATAAAATAGAATAAAATAAGAATCCGTAGTGTTGTTCTCCACCAATGAGGTCTACTTATAATGTAATAACATAAGTTATCAGTCGTGAAGTTTAAGCTGGGAGCAGCAGGTTAAGGTGACTGATATCACGCCCACTAATTTCAATCTATCTATCTATCTATCTATCTATCTATCTATCTATATCTATATATATATATATATATATATATATATATATATAGATAT
>JAPDSC010095043.1:0-19965 GCA_026290005.1 Latrodectus geometricus | reverse complement strand
ATAATAATAACAAAATAGAGTTTTTAAAAATTAATACGCTGTTGAAAAATAATATGTTCTTGTAATTTGTTTATTACGAAGTCAACTTTCATCTAATATAAAATTTACGTCACTGTATTTTTGATTCTAAAATAAAACCTCAAGTAATTCAATTCAATTCATAAATTTATAAAATATTGTTATGTTTCTGATTGTTATGCTTTAAAGTTTTGTTGCTTTAAATATTGTTATACTTTAAAAGAAAGAACTTGATGAATCATCTAAAATGTAAGCTGTATACATTTTGCTCCGAAATAAAATACCTGTTTTTTACAGTTTTGAAGCACTTGAGTAAACAGCGAACGATTTTCAAATTTATTTATTTTTAAAGATACAATCAGAGAAAATTTCTCTTCCTGTTAAAAAAAAAAACATTACTTAAGAGAAGTTAAAAACACGCATAAATTTTTAGCTTTTATTCGAAGATTTTAAGAGGAAGGAAAAATTTTGTGAATGCGTTGTAGGATCAATCTAGTTTTGAAATTAATTATTGAGATGTAATTTATTCTATATTTTTTTATCTACTACAAAATTCATTTTTAAATTCTGAAAAAACATAGTCTAATTATTTTTATTTATTCTGTGACTATACAAAATATTTTAATGAAATGCATTTTTTATTGAAATGTGTAAGCAATTTAAATATAGAGATTTGTTATAGCGAATTCACTCTTTTCACGTTTACTAATTTTCCAAGTAAACTTCAATTTTATTCAAAGAAAATGTAATTTATATTTGTTATAGAAAATGTATTTCATTAATCTTGCAGATATTTTCGTAATGTTCTTTGGATAAGTAATAGAAATTACTACTTTATGAAAATTATTGTATGGGAGTATATTCTGAGTTGTAGAATTTTAATTCACTCTGGCGGATGTTCGCGCAAATCCACTACTGGTGCTCGACTTCGCTAGGGTTCATGGTGTCATGGATTTGATCTAGCTGACGCTAGATCTCTGAGGGATAGGAAACAACAACAGAATTTTAATAATGAGATATAAATGTAATTCTTACATTTAAATGCATAACCAATTAAATTAACGAGATTTGAAATAGAATACAAGGTTTTGCATATTTTTATTCAAAACATATTCATGTATCTAAGATTACGTTAAAACGTATCTGATAAATAAAAAAAATATATACAAATTCAAAATTTAAAAACTTATTTAAAGCAATTTATTTAAAAACTTATTCAACTATTTTCATTCCTATTCTATTCTAAAAATAACCACATAAGCAAAACTGAGGAATTAGAAACTGTAAAAAATAAACTGTTTGTAATAACCATACTCTCTAAAATGTTATTTACAAAAATACTCAATTTATAAAACTACAACAATACAACATACAACTACTCAATTAACAAAAACCTGTCACTCAGTGTTTGAAAATTTCTTTTTTTCATAACTTTTCCCGAACATGATATGTAGAAAAACGTCCAATGAAGAACATCTGAGGGTGGATAAAACACATCTGAGAAAAAAAAAATATTGATGGGAGTGCTGTTTACTGACTGACCAGTTAAAATAACATTTTTACATCAATGAGTCGCTCAGTTATTAAAGAAATTCGTTGATCGCGTTCTATGAGTACAAAATCAATACATTACAATTTTTTCAATAATACATTTTCTATAACAAACATAATAAATGAAAAAAGCACCATTCTCACCAGAGAACCCTCTAACAGCCAGGATTATTATAATTTATGTCCCATTATCTATCCTTCATTCTAATTTTTACTAGTAAACAATGAAAGAAAAATGGGTTAAAGTTCTGAAATAGGGGAAAAAATCAGACTTTTTGTTCTGGGGATTGTTTTCATTCCCACTCGTATATACACTTCATTTTTTTTTTTTTACTATTATTATTTCCACTTCCAATCGGTTTTCGATACTCGCACAAAAATGAATTTTTTTTATTATTTTTGTTAATTTCAGTTTTAATTTTCTTTTCCTTCTAGAGTTTATGCATATGTATTTATTTCAACGAAAGTGCACAAGAATAAGAGTAAGTATTCCTTCCTTCATCGAAAAGGAAGGAGGTAGTTATTGTGTGAACATCATTCGAAAAGAAAATGGGCCTTATTTTGTCAACATCATTCGAAAAAGATGAAGGCTGTTACTGTCTCAACACCGTTAAATCTGCCAACAACATTCGAAAAAGATGAATTCCATTGATAAAAGGAGTGTTCCTTTCCTTCGGTGCTAGTATGTGTTTGACCACAGTGATGTAAGAAAATGAGTGCATCGGAAAAGGAAACAAGAAATATCAGAGAGCAACGTATTTCTATTCAGCACTTTTCAAGTGAAAATATTTCGTAGGATTCAGTTTAACGTATGCATATAATGTGTGGTCTATTGAAATAAAAAATACTTTTAATTTATTTATTTCATTGAAGACAAATACACCATATGCAGTTTTAAAAACAATACATTTATCATTAAAAAATCTACATAAATAATCAATTTAAAATGATAACTGTCTTAGTACTCAAAAGATCACCCATTTTTTTCAAAGTTCCCCGTTTTGCCCTTTATGGATTCTCTGTAGTAAAAGTAAGGATTTTCTACAACCCCCTGCTCTGAAACCACGTAATGAACAGGCTTATGACCTACAACTGCTGTAAAGAATTTTAATACCCACCATGTAAATTGCCTCTTAATGGATAATGGGCATCGTTCATATTTCGAGTATTAAAGGAAAGGAAATCTGAAACACTTCCAAGTTCCTATCCGGAATTGCATGTAAGGGGTAGAAGCACAACTTCTATTACCTTTGCGTTCAAAATGATTAGATTTTAAAAAAAAGAGTATTAATTTTCTTCTGGTTGCTGGATATTAGAATATTTTTTAATTCATATTTTTCAGTACTATACTTATAACATTGCATTAAAATTCTGCTTAATCTAACGAGCATATTATTATTGATTGGCGCCAAATTTGAGTTAGATTCCTAAAATAAAAATATTTTAATTTTTATAAGCAGAAACATTTTTAAAACTGCAAATCAAGAATACAGATTAAATTTTAAATTATGGAGCGTAGTAAGTATAACATAAGTTAACATGAATCAAAATTTTTACAGCATTAATTAAACAATGCTGAAAATTTCCATCCATGAAAACAATTCATGAATAATTTTCTGTTTGGGAAATCTCTAACGTTACTCAGTTATTGTGGTGAGGAAGCTCTGAGATCAATTATCCGCTAGAGCATCGACTTCTTTACTTGATCACAGTTCAAAACTATGATACGGTTGGCGTATGCCTATCTTTGATTGGCATGAATAGACAAAATACACCCATTATTGCTGCCGCTGTTGAACTACGGAAGATGGATGTTGCATTGCTACTTTTTGCTAGCACGTATGTCAAGGGGTGGCAGATAATTGAGAGTTTTTCGGGTTTTTTATCTTGCGACAAGTGACTTCAGCCAATTAATTATGAATGACTTACCATAAGGTAATCACTCGGTGAATATTAAAATGTCTCAAAAATTCCTTTTGCAATTAAGCAATCCTAATGTGATGTCAAAGTATAATAATACCCTGTACTTATTTTTCATATTTGAATGACAATGTTTTTCAAGGCGAAATGTTGCGAGTTCGATTTTCTCAACTGTTAAACAATAAAAAATAGATATTTTTAAAATTGAAACATAATGCCTTTAGTTGCTATATTTTTCTCATTTCTTTCATTTTACTTTGCTTCAACCATCATTGATAAATCATCTAAATTATTTATTTTCATTGTCAATATAAAAAAAAAAATTGAAACCTTCTCTAAATTATTAAAATTTCGTTTTTTGAAAGCCATGATGTAATAACATTAATTATTGATATTTTATTTGTTTATATGCACAGACATAATAAAAGAAAATCAAAATTACATCAAATTTGGATGATTTTCCATAAAGAAATTACGAAATCATTGATATAGATATTGCTTAGTACACCGTGAAAATAATGATTCTAGAGGTTTTTTTTTTTTGGTCAAAAGAAACAAATTAACAAAGTTTCAATTATTTGTTATAGTATTCATTTTTTTATGTTATAAAGTATTTCACACTATTTGAATCTTAATGTACCAGCGAGTGTCAAAATGAAACTATTTTATTTTGGTAATCCTATTTATGCATAATTTATTATTTAAACACATTGAATGTGGATGTTCTCTTATAGTGCCTGCATTCTGAATGAAAATAATGTTATCAATAATTCTCAAATTTGACGATTGTACTTCTAAATACCCATAACTCTAATTAAAACCATTTCCTTGTAATTAGGGTGACAAGTTTAAATTGTATGATTTAACGACAGCAAAAGATTGCTGTTTCCAAAAATTGCTTATTTATTTGAAGTTTCCATAAGTTTCCTTGACTGAAAAGTATATTCTTATTATATTTTCCCCAGAGAATTTCTGTCTTCTGATGCAAATTACATGTGTTTAAGAACTAATTCTGTTTAATATTACTTTTCCAAGAGAATTAGACATCCATTACTGATATTTTTTTCCTTGATTTTCCAAACCAAAATATTTTATTTCTCAAACTCAGAAAACTTTTCCCCAAATGTCATTAAGCAGGAAGCGGGAGAAACGGTTGGTTAAGGGTTTTATCATTGCTCTGTGGGCCGTTTCCCCAAATTGCACTCTAAGAATATATATAATGAGCCCATTCCAGATGAGATTCGGTTTTTTCGTTTCCATTTCATTACAGATATATGTATTACTTCAGGCAGTATATGCACCTCGTTTCATTTTAATCATTTCAACGATATGTCTTTCACATTAAAATGTAATATCTATTTCTTATTGGTTTGAAAGATTTTTATGGGAAAAATTGACGAAGAAACATCTTCAAAAGAAAGATATGTCTTTCGGAATACTTAAATGTTTTCAAGAGATATTACAATTTTTCTTTTATTTTCAGTTTTTTCCGAAAGTCTCAGACAAATGTTTGGCATTTAGAGACAATACTAATCTCTTTTTTAGTATAAGGGCTTTTTTAGGACTTTTTCTCCATTTCATGTTTCAATCTCTGAATTTCTTTTTTAATGCCTTTTCTAAGGCATTAAAAAAGATCGATATTTCTCTATTTTATCTCTACATTTTTTTTAAATCAAGATTTAGAAAAAAAAATTTCTTATTCTTTATTATCTTTGTTAAAGGCTTTTTTTCTACTTTTGAATTTGATTGTTTTGTCTTACCAATATAAGGAATTTTAAAAAGCAGACTAAAAATTTAATTTGATTTAGAGACTTAAGTTATATATTGCGGATATTTCTATTGAGTAAAAGAGAAAAGTTCAATTAAAAATAAAATAGATTATTTAATCATGAAAATGTTACAAAAGTGAATGCTATGAGAGTGAATGAAAAGAACAAAAATATGTATAAGGTTAATTTACTTAATTTTTTATTACATAATTTGTACTGTATTATAGAATATAATGATGGCAAATAAAATTTTACTATATAAGGATATTGTTGCTGTTGTATAATGCCCGCTACTAGCGCTTCCAGCTTTCAGCACTATTAGGAGAGGAAGTGATGTTCCCTTATCTAGTGAGGCACTTAGTAGGTGTGCTATCGTAGCTCCGAAAGAAATTCTTCTTAATTTAGAAACAGGGATAAAAAATAATATCCTCAAGCTTGTCTTGCCTCCCTTAGAGGCATTATATCATATGCAAGACATCACGAGTATGAGGTATTTAATGTGTCCCAGCCACTATTAGTGAAAACGACGGATCTGCAACGTTTTGGAATTCGAACTCGTTACCATCCTTTGACTAGAACGACTAACTAATGAACCAGGCCACCGCTGCCTAGTATAAAGAATACTAGGTTCAATAATTTTGTTCACCAAAACTTTTAAAAATATCTCTTTAGATTTTTAATTTGGGCTGCTCATTAACCAATGGCGGAAATGCCGAAGACTAGCACAGGATAAAAAAAGATTTTAAATAAAAAAGTGGTAACATAAATCTAATCTTATTTTCTCTTTTTTTTACTTTAATATGTGTATGAAGGGTTCAATATCATTCATATCTATTAAAAAAATATTTGTAGAAAAAGTATTCATTTTGTTTTCTCCCCCCCCTTTTTTTATCTAAATCCTTTGTTCATTTGCATAAGATATAGGTAATATATCATATGAATAAAGTGATTCCTTTGAACATCAAATTTGGTTAATTTTGCATAATTTCTAAGAAAGCACTGGGAATAATTCTAACTCATAGAATCCAAAACAAACTATTTAATTTAATTTTATTTATTTTGTTATAATTCAATTATAACAAAATAAATAAAAATGCCACAGATGTCATGATATTTCTTTGGATAACAAATTTTTAAAACGTGTATTTATCAACAACAAATTGTTAAGATAATTTCTTGAATAAAATCGTAATTATTTTACAAATAAGTGCTTATTAATGATGTCTAAAACAACACCCCCTTGTATAAAATCATAAAGCAAAGTACTTCATGATAACACATTTTAAAAAATGAACTAATTTTATTGAATACTGTTATAAGGAAGCAAGTTATAAATTAAAGAATTTAATAATCTAATTTTTATAAACTTTTATTCATTTATTAAATCTGAAAATGGTTTAATTAAGATATTAAATATTCAATATTTTAGAAAAGTATTTACATTATGTCTCTGATGTTTATGGAATTTTCAAGTAGAATTTAAGTTTTTATGCTTCTTAATTTGAATTTTGCTTCTGAAATCTATTATGTTTCTTAATATAAAATATTTTGAATTAAAACTTGATACAAATTGAAACCATACTCGATTTTTTAATCTGTGACGTTAAAATGTTGCAGCAAAATAAACAATACAAATAATAAGTGAATTATTTGCTACAGATTACATTGCAAGCAGACTAATTTAGAAAAGTTTCTTGAAATTGATTTTTATAGTTGTTAGAGTTTTTGATATAAAAATATAATATATTTGTATATTACTTTTCATTTATGTATATAATTTTTATGGCATTATCTTAAAGAAAGTTTGAGTTATAAATCCAAGATGTTAGAATATAAAGAGAGAGAGAGCGAGAGAACAATCTATATAAAAAATGATGTGAAAATATCTTTTCACAATGATGCTTTATCTAAAATTAATGACATAAACATTTAATGACAAATATTTGATGATTTAAAAAATTAGTGTTTATAGAAGATGAAATCTATTTTTATATAATAATTTAGTAAGCAGTTTTATTAATTTTACTGAGATTTCAGCTGAAGTTGGTTACAATTTCACAACTTCTCTAAGTTTTCGCTTTTATGAATTATTTTTTCACAAAACTAGTAAACTTCTTTTCTTAATAAAATTGGTAATACCAATAATAGTATTCCTATATTTTTATATACAACCAATTTGTGCTTAAAACCTTTAGGAATTCTAATTCTTTCACATCTATGAAAAATCATATATAAATCCACTGCTAATAATTATCTAAAGCTTTTATCGAAATGATTTTGCAATTACTAATGTAATTTGCAAAATATTATTTATAATGTGAAATAATTTTTTATAATGTGAAACAATTTAGATTTTAACAAATGTTTTGATAGTGAAAATATTTAAAGTTTAATACATTAGTTTTAACAATTAATTATTTAAATATTGAAAAAAAGTACATAAGAGATACGAAAAAAATTCTAACATTATACAAATTTATCTTGGTATGAAAACATTCTAAGTAAGTTCATGTGAATTGCAATTATAGCTATATAAATAAACGAAATTTGAAGTGTAGAATACATTTAAGGATCAATATGTTCAAATTTTTTTAATGTATAGCAGGTGAAACACATTAATTCATTTTCAAGAAAATATACATTAATCTTTGATGTGTGCTCATTGAAAACTGAAGCACAGACGACTTTCTTTTATCCACGTGAATACACTACTGCAAAGTGCGAGTGAAACAACAGTGTGAAAATAAACTGAGACTATACAAAAGCTTCCATTTAATTGTTTCTACATCGGAAATTTAAGTGCAAACGATATTCATTGTGTAAGGCTCGGTCGATAGAACTTCATTCTGAGACATTGGCTTCCAGCTTATAACTGATGCGATACAAAAGAAAAATAAAACGTTTTTTTACTTAAGACTAAAGATATTCCATTTGGTTGGATGAGTTTTATAAATGCTGTCTGACATCCGATTTATGAAGATTAATAACCCGATATTAATCGCCATTCGTTATAGTAAACAGAAATCTGCATAATGTAAGGAATTGCAATTCAGATAAAGGCTTTTGTATTTTTTATTAAAATAAATGATACATGACTGAAACGGAATTTTTTTATTTTTCTTCCTGTTCCTAAATATCCCGTTGCGAAAATTCTCATTGAAAATATAAGTATTTGGAATACACTTTTGTCATTTATCAAAGTAAGTAACTTTTACAAAAGCAAATAAAATGTTTATAAATTAAGTTCTTGGTCGAATTTATAAAAATCGATTAGCAAGGCAAGATAGATCTAAATGACGTTTCATAAAAATTTAGTTTTTGTTTGGTGAATTCAGGTTTCCTACTGTATTTATATATATATATGATTAATAACTGTATTTATTTTTCTGAATATTCTTTCGTTACAGACAATTTTTGTTCACTTATATATAATTAAGGAAAATTTTATTGATCAAACTTTATTAATTAGTCATTTCTTATACTTTTTTTATTATTAATAATTAATTTTAATAAACCCGTTAATAGTATAGAATATTTATTGTTAAAAAAGCTATTATTTTATGAAAAATTAGCAGTCACACTTGTTGAAAAATTTAGCAAAGGGTTAAGTTATTAGATTAGTTTTTGTTCTAACTTTTAAGCTAATTCAATATTAATTAGTAATATTTTAATAATTTTTTTAAAATTACTGTAAAAAAACACCATTTAAATATCAGTAAAAATATGTAAAATTAATAAATAAATACCAATGTATTGATAAATTAGCTTCAGAACTTTAACTCCTATTTCTTAAGCACTGATGCTAAAGACTAACATTTAACAAGTTTTTAAATATAAAGTAAAATAAATGCTGAAAGAAGGAAACTGTTTGAATGTGTATCTCAATATTAGAGTAACTCATCGGTAAATGAAAATGATTAATAAAATAAAAATGGTTTATTGTCTGTCATTTAGGGGTCTTAGTTTATTTTCTTTCATTAAATCTAAAGAAAGTAATTTTGAATCAAGATTTTAATTAATTTTACTATTTATTAAATAGCTATTTTCAAAAAATATTTCATTAAGCAAGTTCTATAATAAAAAATTTCTTTAACAAATCTTTTTTCTATAGTAAAAAATTTTGATGTAATAAAACAAATTTACAATCAATTTTCACTGGTCAATTTTCAACCAAAATATTATTAACTGTATACTATTTATAAAGTAACTATTTAAAAAAATGCTTAATTATGCAATTTTTGTAGTAAAAATTTCTTTTATTTCCAGTTTTTTCCCAATTACAATAAGAGCTAATCTCTTTTTTTTAAAAAAAATATTTATTCTTTTAGTCAGGAAATGGGAATTGAACCTGCCGATTTAGGTTAGCAGAATATTATTTAAAATATGGCAATAACATTTGATTTTATGTTTCATTAATATACATTATGGTATTGTCTCAAGAACCTAATACGTATTAATTATGCTTTGAAAATATCTTTCGTCACTCGACATCATATTATGTTGGTAAATGTTGATTTTATTTTTCTAAAATTTTATCTAACGTGAGCCAGTATTCATTCTCTCTCATATGAGCTATTGGTTCCGAAATTTGCAGATTTGTCTCGTACTTTCATCCGGAACTGTCTAAAAGAACCCCACACGAAAGAAAAAAACAGATTTGACATCCCATCTTTATAGTAAAGTACAAGAACCCCACACGAAAGAAAAAAACAGATTTGACATCCCATCTTTACAGTAAAGTACAAGAACTCTGTAGAGATATCAGTTTTCTTTCTTCAATATTAGATTACTCAACATTTAAAGATGATTAATCATAACATTATTTATAAATAAAAAAAGAGACTTTTAATAACGGACTTTAAATATTTTCTTATATTTTATAAAATTTTATCTTACATGTTATTCTTTCGCTTATAATGCTATATACTCTTATCCAGAATATTTCTGTTTCTAAACCATAAATTTACTTTATTATTAAAAATTTAAAATTTATAAAGTATAAATTGAAAAATTACTGCTATAAACGAACTGTGATGTGATTCTTTTTCTGCGCTTGTGGTCACAAACCTAGTAATCTTTGTATATAGCTATTAAAATTTAATAAATGCGGGTTTTGGTATGGGAACAATTTTTGTTAATTGAAGATAAAGCTCTCTCTCACATTGACTTGTATCTTGCACATTCGCATTTACACTGACCTAGACTCTCTCTCTGTCTTTTTTTATCAATTATCGACTCTCAATGAATTAACCCTCAAAATGGGAAAAAGCTATGAGTCGAGCATAACATCAAAGTCAAGCCAGTTATATTCTTCAGAATTTTAGTTGGTAAGAAAGATAAAAATTCAATATAAGGCAATAGTTATAATCAATTGAGAATAAAATCTGATTGAAATATATAGAATTTCGGATGCATGAAAGTTACTTTGAAAATGCTGGGGATGAATTTAACATTAATTAGAAATAATATGCATTTTATTGCAAAGCTTTTTTTTTTACAAAATAATGACCAATTTAAATAAACTTCCGAATCACTAGAAATATCTGATAAAAATTTGGGATTTGAATACACGAAGTGTTGAAGAGTAAGCCAGAGTGCTGTTTAGGGATCTACTACATAAGAGGATTGGAAATACTAAATGTACTTTTAACACGTAAGAAGTGTATAAAAAATACAAATATTTCATTGCGAAGAGTGAACAACTTATGTTTTGCCTGCTTTTGAAAATATAAGATATTAGCAAAACCAAAATTTATGATGAGAATTTGGATTTTCGTCGCATAGTGATGGTGCTTGGTTGTTTTCTGAATTTATTCTATTGTGAGCCTCGAATATTATCCAATATCCGTAGCAGCCAATCTCAACCAATTTGTCATGGCACTTTTGTGTGTCGCCAAATTTTTAAAGTTTGCCTCCAAGTTTTAGAAATGTGTGTAGTAAAAATTATAATGCCTTTTTTATTATGAGTAAAAACTACTTAAATCAAGAAAAATATACTGTAAAAGAAAACACGTTTTTACCGTGAACGTACTATATTTTTTACATTTAGAAACTGCTTTTATCTACGATATGTGACCTTTCACAAAGAAACAATTGTCCCACGTGAAGAAAATTCAGGAGTTCCCTGCTTCTACAGCAATAATTTTCTACTTTTTAGTTGTTTGAATTGAGATCTTCAATATTAACCAACATAAAAAAGAAAAAATACATCGAGTTGTTAAATGAAGAAGACAATATGATAGTAACATTGTCATTTTTAAGACTAAATATAAAGGAAATTATATAAAAACATCAAGAGCTCAAATTTCTCATTAAAAGTATTCTTCATTTTACATTTCAATTAATTCCTTCATAAACGTACTGCTGTTTGGTAGAATCTATTTTTTTATTTTACACTCAAAGTTATTATCATAAACTATTTTACATAGTGCTTTTAAGGTAAGTAAACGACTTCTAAATTTATTGTTTTCTTTGTGTACCATCAAATTTTGAAATCTTTAAAAGTGTGCAGATTCAAATATAAATTGAGAATCACTGACACAGAATAACACTACTATCTCTTTCGAAACCCCTATAAGAAACACCATAGAGATTTCTACTATCCAATATATTATATTCCTCATGGACACCATTACAAATATAAGATTCAGCTATTCATCATGCGCCATCTGTTGTATGTTATTAAAGACAAAATGTTAAAGGAGGTTATTTAAAGATAAATTTAACAGGAAGAAAAGAATGTATAATGAATTATGGGGCAAGATAAGATACAGAATATTTATTACATTATTTGGCGTATTTCCAATACGTAGTTATTTATGAAAAGAATAAAATGCAAAATACAAATTTATTGATAACTCTAAATTGACCTTGATGCATTAACTGTTGGACTTTATTCAGTTGATTATTTATTTCTCAGCTTTACTGAAATTGAATTCAGTAAAATTTTTATCTGCATAAAAAAGGGGTCTTATTTGTCATAAACTGTATTTTAATTACTTTGTATTCACATTTTAACAAGATAAAGATAATATATTCTATTTTTACATTAAAAATAAATGCAAACGTTTTTTTAAAAAAGTCAGAAAATGGATATATTAATAGTTACTCATTAACAGTAAAAAAATATTTATCAAGAGAATATTTCATTCAGGTGAAATTCATATTCTACATTTTCATTATTTGTGTAGCAGTTATCATGGAAACAATTCTTAATCAAAAGCTAATTTGCTCTGCCTCCTCATTCTAAGACAACATCATAACTACATATTGATATTAAAACTGGTTACCGCTCATGTATATTCCACGTGTGCTATAAGGGGTCTGTGCAAAGGAGTCGTTTATTGAATTTTAATTGGAATCATAACAGCGGAAACATCCCCGCCTTGTTTATAAATATATGTATCATCGCATATGCAGCTTGTTCCAAGTTCTCTCTGGGACTGCCTGATATCTTATAACTACTTCACAAAGGGTGTTGTTGCCATTTTACGCGAGGTGTAATTGGAAGTCTTGGGAATAGAATGTGTTTTCAGTGATGAATGCTGCTGATCTTTTTCCAAGATTATTTCATAGTATGACAGTGTGTAAGATTTAATTAATAATTTCTACCTTAGGTTTATGCAAAATGCTGTGCTAATTAGGCGGCGTTGAGAGCAAGTCTTGAATGTCAGAAAGGAATATTTATGTGAATGTTATATAAAATAGGATAAGTAACTGAAAACGAGGCGAATGTTAACTATAAATTTATATTCTATTAAACTCGGTTGAAAGTAAGTTTCAAAATAATGTAAAATAATAAAAATATCAGTTTTCATGAAATTTTCTTTATGAGAATTTTAAATATTCAGGTGAAACAAGACATTGATTTAAACATTTCAGTGACTTACATTAAACTCTATGTTAAATGAAAAGGAAAATAATACAAAGCTAAAAGGATTTTAAATTATTATCTTATTTTAAATTATTATACGTTATTTACATGAAACTTTAAACAATTATTTAAAAAATTTACTTTGATTTCAGATATGCAGAAAAAAATTTAATTTAGTTAATATTTTAATTGGCTAATAGTGCTTGACGAGCTATAATACTGAACACATAAATCGAAAGAAAAATAGTTGATTTATCACTGTACACAAATTTAGAAAATTCAAACTGTTGTCTTCAAACATGCTTAATGAGTTGTTCAAACATCTGAAGAAAATAACGTTTTTACAGAAAATTTTCTTGCTGCAATTTCATTATAAGAGGACCCATGTCAATTAGATACGATATATCTTTAATGAATCGTCAGATAATCGGTCTCAGAGTGGAAAGAAATAATATCGAATTCCCTTAAGTAATCAAAAAATTTATTTCCCGGTATCAAATTAATTCATTTATATTCTCTCAGCATTACTTGAGTCTAACTGGTCAATATTTTTTTTCTGTATTGTTTCGATGCTCAACGTATTTTGATGTTGATCAAATAGTACAGCCTTTATAGTGGTTGGGCAATTACAATGAAATTGATTATTTTGTATAGAGATGAGCGCAAGAGATCTTAGTTATATATATACAATAAAAGATAAATTCTTGGCTTTAACCAGCAAAGCTGTTCAATGTAAACTGTCATTTGGAACACATACGGATACTTAAAATGATTACACTCTAGTATTTATTCATTGTTGTAGTTTATGTCATCAATAAATATGGGAACCTAAGTGTCTCTCTCTTCATCTTCCACTGGCTTAACTGGATCTCTTAATTGTTCAAGCCTTCCCTACATTCTCTTGTAAGAAATGTTGAATGTAATAAATAAATAAAAATAAAACATTGACAATGTCCCACTACAAATTTTTCGGAATTTTTGTATATGACCTAGATTATTGTAAATAGATATATTTACATATTTTTTATGTAATTTCCTTACCATTTTCCTATCAGCTGTACATAATCGGTATTTTATTTATGTAAAATATTAAAAAAGCATTGCAATCATGTAAAGTTAAACATTTGACTCTCAGTATCTGTAATACATTTAATGCCAAAAATATTTGTAAGTTTCTATAAAATATATTGTGTCTGGCAACAAGAAAATCTGTTCTTTTTTTGCTCTATCGACAATATAAGTTTGAGTAAGACTAAAGTCTAACATTTGATTTTGCACTTTATGTTTGTGTTTTGATATTAATATAAAGGATTTTACGTTTTACATTCTTGCTGTCTTCTATTATTCTTGTAAATAAATATTGTATATATTAATATTATATCTTTCTTACATTTTCGATTATTTTTTTACTTCAAATCTGAAGCAGAACATAGGTTGTTTAAAATTTAGATGAGGGGAGGAAAAATCTATTGGAGTTACCAAGTTTTAAGTATATTTAAATGCTACATTTTGCTTGAAAAAATGTATTAAATTTTTAAAAAAATGTAATAAATACTATATGAAAATTTTATAATCACAGATATCATAAGGTAGACTATTTGAGTTGATTTATACAGAAGTAAAACTTTATTAAATATTCACTTTATAATTCAAATCTTTACAATATTTGTAAATTTTTTCTAGAATACATACTAAAACACTGCATTTTTGCCAAAATGATTGAAATAATGACACATTGACTGAAAAATAGATAAAAATGAGAGAGAGGAAGGAAAAATACCAGGATAGTTTTAAAAATTTTGTGAAAGGGAAATTTACATTTATCGTTTAACATAACGAGTTGTAACGTGCCTTACTATGCTAAGAAATTTTATGCATATGACTACTTGTTTTTTATTTTAAAATAATAAATTAGTGTTAATTAAAGATTAATTAAAAATTAATAAAAAAAACAATTAATAATTAAAAAAGGAAAAATTATACAGAATTTGAGAAATTTCTGTGCGATAAAATATATTGGCAATTTGGATAGATTTCCAAAAGCATTTTGATATAATTTGATATCAAACATACTTTTTTACAAATCGCGTCATTAGTTTTTATTTTTATTACACTGCATATAAAAATTTTATTTTTAAATTTAGATAATTAAAAAATATACTCTAGTTACCTTAAAAATTAAAAATATATAACTATTTAAATATTATGCTAATAACTGTTTCGGAAAAAAAACACTAACCTGATAAGAAAAACATTTAGATAAACTAGAAGATTAATTACAAAAAAATAAATTATAATTTGAATATTTATAATTAAATTTATATTTTAAAACTTTTTCTTGAAAATTTTGATTTTTTTTTCATATTGTTTCATGCGTTATTTTTCATTAGTTGTTACTTTATTACAATTAGATCTAAGCTTTCATCCAAAATTATCAAACGTCTCATATACACTAGTAAGGAATTTATCTAGTAGGAAATACTCGTATTGAGAAATGGAAGTCATATTTCAGAGAACCTAATAGCAGAAAATCTCCATAGCTTCCCAGAATTAGTGTAATGAAATATTTAAGTAAACTATAGGAAATATATAGAATTGTTTTATTGTTATTTTAATTTAATTATATATATCTCACTAAAAAATTTCGGTATTTATTTTAATTTTTTCTTCCAATATTAATAAGAGGTACATATTTAAAATAAATTTCTTTGATTATAATTTTTTTCTTTATTAAAAAGTTTTGCAATTATCAATTTTTGTTTCTTATTTTAGTTCATATATTAAGAGATGAAATTTAAAAATGCTATGAAAGTTTCTGTCTTTACATGAAAGGAGATATAATCATTTCAATTTCTCTCTCAACTTGGAAATAGTTATTAATATTTTAACCACGCTAAAGCACTTAAAATCACTTAAACATAAAATATAATTGACAATATATAGAATGTCAACGACAAAGAGAAAAATTATTTTATCAGATTTATGCATACATAAATAACATTGATTGCAAATTTTTAATTTAAAATATTAATTGCAGATTTATTTATTTCTTTGACAGAACATTAATAGTATCGAAAACTTCCAACAGAGAAACTGGTGATATTAGTTAGCATAAAAGGCAATCACAAAAAACTTTAATTTAATATTTTATTTATGAAAAGGGCGAGTTCTAAATGCAAATTCATGCTTTCCAGTATATTGAAAAATCTTTTTAGTAAAAGCCAGACCAGCCAAAGCTTGCAGAAAAGCAAACGGTAGAGAAAATATTTTACCTTGGTCAAAAAATATTGCACCACCTTCCATATCTTCCAAACAGCTATTTTTCTTTAGAGGTTACTTCATTTGAAACTGAGAAGTTATTACCCATTCTTTTAAATCTCAAAATTAATGCTTTCGATTTTGGGCAGGAGTGTTGTAGGATGCTGGTCCGGGAAAATAAAGCATAAATAAAAGGCTTTAAAATCGTAGAATTTGAGAAAACAGGCTATCGTTGCAAAATCTGTTTCAAAAATGCAATAAATTCAGCTTCTTTAGTATGCATAGATTGTAAATATCATAATGTGCATGGTTTTAATGCCTATCATTTCTTTAAAATCTTAAGTTGTATACACATTTTCAAAGAATTTTTAAGAAATCAGAGGCTTGAAGCAGTTTTCTCACCAATGTTTCTTTAATAGTCTATAATGATATTTCTTCTGAACTTTAATAGTCATGCCTCTTTTGTAAATGATGCCATGTATAAAATCAATTGTTAAAGATAGTATTAATGCAATCACAATTTGTATAATAATGGATTTCTTTTCCCTAACCTAAAATTTCTTACAAAATATTAGGTTAGGGAAAAGAAATCCATTATTTTTTCGGTTGATGATTGTAGTGTTTGATATTTCTATCGTGATTATACAATTTCAGATTTATGCTTGTTGGAAAGATAATCATTTTGAAATAAATATTTTGCTTTTTATTTGGTCTAGTCAGTTTTAAGGTAAAAGGTGTTAAAAAGGGATGTCAATGAAGAGAAAATTCAATACATTCATAGTATTTCTTTGATAAAGGCGAAAATATAGTGAAGCAATTCAAAATCCGGAATGGTGTTTATGATGCTATTAATGTAACAGCTAATTATGTATAATTTTGGTTTCATCGATTCTATTCAGGTATATTTTATGCTAAAGTTCCAAGCCCATTGCAAAAAATATGGATAAAACCACAAAAATGTCCGAAATTGACTAGCATGTTAATAACCCTGAAAGCAAAATATCAGCCACAAAACAGTTTGATATCATTTGCATAAAACTAATCCGAAACATGTAAATAAATTAAAGTTCACGTAATAATAATAAATTTTTCTTTTCCCATGATGATATGATGAAAAACTATCCTATTATTTTGTATTATTTAAAAGAAATATAACTTAAATATAGTCTATCCAACAATTATTAAAATTGATAATTTCATGATTTGTAGATAATCACCATTTTGATCCCAAATTTAATAGAACACTTGATTATATCTTATTTCGAATATAAACGTTTATAGTTGCTCAAAATCACTTAACATCATTGGTTTTAATCAAATTAGTTATCTTTTAATTCTCTCATGCGATAAAACATTCTTTAAATGTTTCTAAGAAATATTGCAAAAGTTTAAAATTTGAAAAACTTGAAAAAACCTGCAATATTTCAAATTTACGATATCCTCATCATTTCGCATCAGGACTGTGCACTTTGGAATAGAAGGCTGTGTGTTTGATCCAACCATTTGTTTTGATGGTTGCTTGGGAGTATTCGGGGTTTCTTCATTTGAGATAAGCGAATAAGGAGCATTATAGTTAAAAAATACATCAAAATGTATGATATAGCCTAGATATTAAAGTCTTTATAATAATTTTAGACTTTTAGGGCATTCACTACATGATAGTACAGTTTTATAGTTTGCAATTATATTATTTCAAAATGTATTTTCTTTATGAATTATAAAATATACCTACCTTCTAATAGTTATTCTGGTTCAACTCTAATGATACGCATGCACAATTCATAAAATTTTTCACAATGCGAAAATCGTTAGCATAGCATAATTGATAACTTTGCGGTGAAAATGTATCGGAATACGGCGCAGCATTTGCAATTCATTGTTATTTTTGGAGAAAATTTCATAAATACAACTTCACAAATCAAAAAAAAAAAAAAAAAAAAAAAAAAAAAAAAAAAAAAAAAAAAAAAACAAATAACATTATATTAATTTTTATTATTATAAGAACATGATAATACTTCCAGTCTCTTTGAATTGTTATATTTCAATAAAACATTGATGATTGGTATAATTAACTAATTTGATGAAGGATTAATTGTATTGACTTAATTCCTTAGCATTTAAAAATAAAAATTAAGAGCACTATGATTATAGTTATGAAAACCAAAATGTTGCTCTTGTTTCAGTCAGTTTGGTTTCATTAATAACAGTGTGTTTGTGTTTACGACATTTCTTTCTTTTTTTTCCTTGTATTCATTACAAGTTCTGTTATGAAAATAAATAATCCATGTTCAAGATCAAATAAATTATAAGTAAAACTAAATTTATTCCTTATGAATTCCTTTTCAATATGAATATTATTTAACAAAGAAAATATCTTCCACAAATCCTTTTCTTATTATATGAAACTTTTTTTATCACAAACATTAATTTTATCTCCATTTAAACATTGCAACCCTGAGAGCAACTTCGCTTTAATATTTTACATAAGTTCATTTCATATAGTCCCACGTTAAACAAGCTAGAATATTTAATGCTGTGGCCTAAAAGCTACAAACGTGAAGATAAATTTGCGATAATATTAATTTCGTCAATCAAATGTGTCCAGAATATCTATTGATTATCTGAAAATAGATAGAAACACATAGTAGCTTTATATCTTGGTTTCCCTTAAAGCTGCACATGAATTGCGTTACAGTGTGAAACTATATATTCTCAAAGAAGAGATTGATCATCCGCCAAACCAGTCATTTGAAATTGCCATTTGATACTTGGCGGTTTAAGCCTCTGTGATTGCCGCTTACATTAAAATTACCCTGATGGTTAAAGCAATTCGATAGGTGCCGTACATGAAGGCACAATTTGAGCTCTTGGCGGTGTTTCAAGAATTGGTCAATACCTCACCAAATCGAAAAATAAAATTTCCCGAAGATAATCGGAAATAAATAAACAAAACTCCATCTGGTGACTTCAACTCCATCAGCAAAGTTCATCTCAATCTGGTAATTTTTTGGTGTCTGGTAATTTTCATTTTCACGAGTAATAGCTTCTTTTAGGATTTTTGTCTTATAAATGACAGGAATACTAGCTTTAATTACTATTATATATTATAATTAGGAATACTATACTTTAATTTAAAAAATTATTTGACGTATAGTCTACATTGTAATAAAAGGAAATTTAAAACAGAATCAAACTAACATTTACTGTGTACAAAAATTAATATTTATATGGATTTGAATAAGGTAAAATCTATGTAAAATCCAAAGGAGAAAATTTATTTTATATCTAATATGTTTTTGAAGAAAACAATTTCGATAATAGGAATCTAATCATGAAGGAGTCTTAAAAATATATTTATGAAAATTAGTCATTCGTGCTTAATATCAATTTCTTGAAAAACTTATTGAATGAGCACTCATAAAAGGATTAATATGATTTTAACTGCTACAATAGTATTATATACAATTTTATGAAAAACCAAGAAAAATATTTCGAGACATTTTTCATGTTTAATACTACTTAATTTTACATTATTTTTTATTAATTTTACTTCTACAGATTTTATAATTTGTAATA
>JAPDSC010095040.1:89480-120097 GCA_026290005.1 Latrodectus geometricus | reverse complement strand
TTTTTTTCTGCTTACAGTATTATATTGCTTAATTTATTAATTAGCTATTGTACCTAGCATATCTTAATTTCTCATTTATTATCAGTTATTTACACTTCAAAAGTAACAGCTTTATGTTTAAAAAAGTTTTTATTATTTCTTCCGCTTTTTTCTGCTTACAGTATTATATTGCTTAATTTATCAATTTGCTGGCTTTTCCACCATACGAGATTTTATTAAACTAAATACAAAATATATTCTGCAATGTTCAATATCTTATTATAGAGAAATATTGAAGATTCATTTCAAGTTTAATTTTTTGACTTAAATCAAATTATTTTATCTAAAAGGGATCCAATAAAAGAACTTAGACGCTAAAGTAAATTCACATAGTGCAAGTATAAATGAAATCCTGTTTATTTCTATAAAGTTTCGATGTTGATTTCATTTTAAAAATTTTCGTTTTTAATATTTTCTAACATTCCCAAGCTTCAAGTTGAAAACAATATTTAAATAAATCTATGTTGATATTTAGGATTCTATTATATAGCTCTTTTAAGTAATAAAACTATTAGAAACAATATTTAGTTTAATATAAGACTATTGAAAATGGAAGAGTTTTCATAACGAAAAATAAATTACTTTCACTTAACCCAGCAAAAAATTCTATTTATATGACTGTGCTTCTACGCAGGAACTTATTGCAGATAAACAGTTCTTCATTATGATAATATGAACCTTTAGGAAATGTTCATATGCCTTTTGTCTGTTTTCATGATTTGAGCTTGATTGAAAACGTATACATTCTCTTCTAATTACCTAGTAAACATTTTAGTTCTAAAATGTATCAAAATGGGGTTTAATCTAACCTTTGAATATGTGCAAGAACTTCTCCATCATATATATTTTGAATTCAGAAAAATGTATTAGTTTATTTGTCATTTTACATAATAATTGCTTGTAATTGATTTTCAAGCTCCTTCTCTGAAACTTAAATATAATAATTTTATTGAGGATCTGTTACATAAG
The DNA here is from genome assembly GCA_026290005.1 of Latrodectus geometricus. Lineage (NCBI taxonomy): Eukaryota > Metazoa > Arthropoda > Arachnida > Araneae > Theridiidae > Latrodectus > Latrodectus geometricus. Next base: position 119,089 of record JAPDSC010095040.1, on the reverse strand, counting down.
AAACATAATATCACTATAGTTTGAAAAGACTGCCATGCTAAATACATAACCTATAAAAATGTATATTTTGGTGTTCCAGAATATAAACGTTCAATCGCTTTATAGTTTGGTATAAGAGGCAGATCATGTAAAACTATATGCTATTACACTAACTACATCGGTATAGCAATAACTTCATCCTAAAATCTATTCATCATAAAAAAAATACTAGTTATCTTTACTATCAAATTGGTGCATCTCCTATAGAAACAGATATTACTAAATTGTATTTACGAATTATGCATATACTTCTAGAGCTCCTTTCATCATTGGTATGGATAATATCAATGAAAAAGCATTCCCAATAACTACTTGCTGTTAAACTAGTCATAGTTTTCTTACGCCGTTTGTATTTAATCCAATGAATATCTCATATCAGAGAATGCTGTTACATTAATTTTAAATAAAAAATATTATTTTAGCTTTACTTAGATTATTCTTACTTTAGATCTATTTCTTCAAGGCATAACATTTTATCCTAGATTCTGAACAGGAATTCCTAAATAATTAAGGACAATACACGTAATCCAATATTAAAACAACTCAAAAATTACTGTTTTAATTTTCATCTAGCATTCATGAGCTTGATTTAAAACAAATATCAGCGAAAACTGCATTATTTCTATCAAATAAACTCCAAATTTAAATAATGACTAATATGCATATAGTTCCTGGAAATTAATTATAATAAATTATAATACACTACTGGCCATTAAAATTGCTACACCAAGAAGGCGACATGCTACAGACGTGAAATTTATACGAAAGGAAGAAGGTGCTGTAATATGCAAATGCTTTGCTTTTCAGCGCATTCAGACACAGCAGGTGCCAGTAGCGATACCTACATTGTGTTTAAATGAGGAAATTGTTCAGCCGGTTCCTCATACAAAAATTGCATCTGAACGTTGTTGCCTGGTGAAAGGTTGTTGTGCTGCCTCGTGTAAGAAGGAGAAATGCGTACCAGCACGTTTCTGACTTTGATAAAGGTCGAATTGTAGCGTACCTGGATTGCGGTTTATCTTATAGCAGTATTGCTGCTCGCGTCGGTCGATATCCAATGACTGTTAGCAGAATATGGAATCGACGGGTTCAGGACGGTAATACGGAACGCAATGCGGGATCTCAACGGCCACCTATCACTAGCAGCCGAGAAGACAGGCATATTATCCGAATGGCCGTAATGGATCATGCAACCACGTCATGAGCAGTGAGTCTAGAAACGGGGTCGTTTGGAAGACAACAAGTGTCTGCACAAACAGTTCGACGACGTTTGCAGCAGCACGGACTCTCAGCTCGGAGACCATGGTTGCGGCTTCCCTTGACGCTGCGTCATAGACAAGAACGCCTTCAATGGTGTGATCAACGGCGAACCTGGGTGCACGAATGGCGAGACGTCATCTTTTCAGATGAATCTAGGTTCTGTGTACATCATCATGATGGTCGCATACGTGTTTGGCGGCATCGCACACTGGCAGCGTGCATTCGTCATCGTCATACTGACCCATCACCTGGCGTGATGGTATGGGGTGCCATTGGATACACGTCTCGGTCACCTCTTGTTCGCATTGACGGTGCTTTGAACAGTGCACGTTACATTTCTGGTGTGTTACGACCCGTGGCTCTACCCTTTATTCGAGCCCTGCAAAACCCTACGTTTCAACAGGATAATGCCCAACCGCATGTTGCCGGTATTGTACGGACCTTCCTTGATAAGGAACATGTTCGGCTGTTGCCCTGGCCAGCACGTTTTCCAGATCTTTCACCAATAGAAAACGTCTGGTCAATGGTTGCCAACTGTGGTTGATGAACTGTGGCATTGTGTTGAAGCTGCATGGGCATCTGTACTTGTACTTACAATCCAATCTCTGTTTGACTCAATGCCTAGGCGTACAACTGCTGTTATTACTGCCAGAAGTGGTTGTTCTGGGTACTGATTTCTCAGGATCTATCCAGCCAAATGTTTTGAAAATTTAATCACTTGTTATTTCTAGTATAATATATTTGTCCAATAAATATCATTTTGTTATCTGCATTTCTTCCTGGTGTAGCAATTTTAATGGCCAGTAGTGTATATACTCTTATAGTATAAGTATATCATCTTTTTTTTCTAACATATTATCACTCCAGTCTCTATTGAAAATTAATTCTACATTACAAATAGATTTGATAGTGATTATTGTTTTAGAAAATGATAAAACTTTTATTTAATATTCATATTTAGGTGAAAATATGCTTTAGGTCCCCTACTTGGCGAGTTTTCAAAATCACACATGCCATGGCGAAAATTCTACCGCTATTTGAAAGGGAAACTTAATTAGCGACCAATGAAAAGGTTAAAACAAAAGAGTAATTAATGAACATGCGTGAAAAAGCGCATCAAATTCGCGAGTTGGCGAAGTAGGGGACCTAAAGCGCAAATTAACCCATATTTAAATCTATGCTAAATATAAATTTCCTAAAAAAAATGCCCAATTTCATATTTGCTTTGAAGACTTTCCAAATGTGTAATGAAATGGTTGCCTTTACATTGATTTAGATATTGTTTGTTCAAATAACATTTCACATTTTAAAATTTCATAAACAATAACTATACATTCTAATACTTATTATAACTTAGAATTAAATAATAATTTTAAATATTATTAATTACATTTGATATAAATTACATAGTAATTTAAATCTCGTGTTACTATTAAGATCTCATCATTGCAAAACAATTTTATTTTTAATTATATGTCTAAAATTCAATTTGTATTTAAATTATAGGAATTGCAATAACCAATGATATTTTTAAGTTTTATTATTTAAAAAATTAAATAATAAGGAAATTTTAAAAGTCTTAGATTCTTGCAAATCACGTTTTTAAGAGTATTTTTAAACTTCACCACCATCTATTATGAACAAAGATCTAGCTAGATAATTTTTGATGAAGTTTGAGTTTTCCAGAAGCCGATATTTCACACAAATTAGAATAAATCTTTAGTTTTTAGGTATCCATAGATAATATAATAAAAAAAAATATTTATAATTATTTTATTATAAATATAACTCAATTTCTAAACGATATCCTATTCTTTCGATAAACATAAGAATATTTAAAATGAGAGTTCGTACAAAAAAACCTACTGCATTTTTATAATTAAACTCTAATTCTTGGCTGAATTTCATTCTGATTCATTCACAAGGAGTTACTTCAATATTGAGTATTTTCTGTGTTTGTCTAACCATATTTTCAATTAACCACCCTTTTCAATTCACATGGAAATTTAGCCACTGTCATTAGCAAAAGTTTTTAACTTTTCATAAAAATTATGCAAGCTGTAAAAATAGATATTTTTTAAAATTCTTATAAATTCTTAAAAGTTACTTTGTCCGTAAAATTTTTTTAAAATGTTTATTTAATGAAATTTAGTTCATTTAAAATGTTATGAAGCGAATAATATGTAAATATATTATGCGGAGCGTTTAATTTTGTTAATGGTATTCATATGTTTCATTATGTATAAATGATTTGTTCATTTATGTGGATTAATATAACTGACATAAACTAATTTTACTAAATACAATATTTCTTTATGTTCTCTTTTTTATATAAATCTTGAAATTTTAAAAATTAGATAATTAATATTTAATATTAAAAATGTTAATATATATTTTGAGGTAAAACTGACTTAGAATTTTAAAATATAAGAAAAGAAAAAAACAGTTCACTTTAAATTATTATGAAAATACTATAAATTCACTATTAATTCATTTTTATCTTTTTAAGTAGAAAGAAACAAATTTTTATCTTTCGCAAAAACTTTGAAACAAAAGAAATTTAGAATTTGGGAAGATTCGGTTGAACTATTCTTAGGAGTTTATTCCAATATTGAAGATGTATGAACCTAGCACAAATAATACATTTGTAAAAATCTATTTCTTTGGGAAATAAGAATTGTTTCTTATCGATTGAGTAGAGAATATCAAAAATCAACCTCGGCTTGCAGCTTGATGTTAGAAAATAATTATAGTTTTATTGCTTTCTTCTTAAGAAAAAGGAAAAACGATAACTCTCTATTTAACCTGAATAAATTGTAAGAAACAGTTAACTTAGGAAAAAATCTTATCACATATATTTAACATTTGATTTTAATTATGAAATTGTTTCAAGGGTTCCATAATAAAGTATTGTGTTACTGATTATAATAAAATATTTTTTTGTATTTTGAATAAATCTAAAAATATAAAATTGCATTAGTAAATGAAGAAAAATTTTGCTTTTAATTTACATATAATTTGAGTTATAGCTATTTCTTAATTAACTACTTATAATACATATTAACTACGAATTTACAAAGTGTAAATTATTAAATATGATAATTTATATGTTTTCAAAAACCTACTTCACAACTTAGTATGTATTTCTCATATCGTAGTTCATATCTTAGTAGTAGCTTCATGTCTTAGTATATACATAACTATGTTACCTATTTTATTTAAAAATTTTCACTGTATTTTAAAACTATAAGGAATTTGGTTCATTTTATAATGGAATTTATATATTTTACTAATTTTGAAATAAATTTATAACTTTATTATAACATAAATGATTATTAGAAACACACACACATAGTACATACATTTCAAAATATTTAGTTCTCCAGAAAATGAAATGATTTCAAATAAAAATTAATAAATTCCGATTACAATATCTGTACTAAACTATTTTATCCAAAAACCATAATTCAACAAAACTATTTATTTTAAAGTGCGTAACAACAAGAAAATATTTTAGTAAAATTATGCATCATTTTTTTTAAAACTTATCCTGGGGAACAGCATTAAGTAAATTATATTTTAGTGAATGTAACATAAAAATACCAATAATTTTTTATAACAATAGTAATTATTTAAATGAAATAATGCAATGAAATTAAGGAAAATTTTGAGAGAAATCAAGGTTCTGCAATAATATTAAGTTGTTTTTATTAGCAAATTTAGACTGCTTTTTTCGACTCAGATATAATAGAAACTTCAGTTATTTAAATGAAGTAAAACTCGTCTTCTAGAACTTAAAGGTAATTTTCTTTTTAATCTTTAATAATTTTGACGTCATTAAAATTATTCATGTAAATCTGAAAACATCAGATTCTTAAAAAATAATTTTTAAAACTAACGTTTATTTTGACGTCATTAAAATTATTCGTGCAATTCTGAAAATATCAGATTTTTAAAAAATAATTTTTAAAACTAACGTTTACTGTACAATTTCTTTTTTTAAAATATAAACTGCATTTTTTAATTTAGCTCATAGGATTGATTAAATTTATATTCAACTTTGAAAATTAATAAAATTTCTTAAGGAACTTATTTTAATTCCAAATTTACAAGAATTTTTCTCTACATAAATGCTCATCATGCTATAAATATTCAGAATTCTTTTTTCGTGGTATATAAAATTATTTATAAATATATTATTAAAACAAAAACGTTTACAGATAATTTAGAAAATAATGGAAAGCAAAAAAAAAACTGCCAATTGGAGAAAAGCCTGTAGAGGACGTATTTGATTGTTTAGAAAAAAGAAGATATTTATATATAATTCTTTAAAAAAAGTATTAAATTAGGTAATTGAGTTAATATAATTTGTGACAAGGAAGATTGTATAAATATTATGAAGAATGAGAAAAGACGTGGTCTGATATGTTTCCCACTAAATCTGAAATAAAATTTCATTTTAAAGTATATAGAAAATTTAATAAATTATCCCGTGCTATTTATGTATTTTTAATTTCAAGAAAAATATTTTTTCATGAATTAATTTAGTTTAAAATTTCATCCTAATATTAAACTTAAATGAAATTGCTTGAGATATTGACTTTGTTAGTAAAATACCTTTATTTGGAGAAAGTTTTAATCTAAATAAAAACAAGTTCAAAATAAAACTAAAACACAATGTTTAATATGATAAACTTAAATATGATATAAAATTATTTTTTAACCATTAATTGGCATTTTAGTGAAATACTATATTGTAGCATCTGTATTCCGCAGGTATATATTTCCTTCCATAATTTAAAATATTACAACGCGTACGCAACGTATTCTATTTATTCTGTATAAGAATTATTTATATAGAGAAAGCAATATTATATATATATATATATATATATATATATATATATATTTATATATATATATATATATATATACAAATCGTGGAAAAATAATAAAAAACATTAACTATCAAAAATTATTCAAAATTTAACCAATACAATTCAGTCTGATGAAGGGAAGTAAATTGGGTTTTAGCTTTCTATAAGAATAACATTGATAGAAAATTGTATTTTTTTCATTTCCTTCAACTTGTAAGTCACAACAAATCAATTGATGGATAGCAAACAACAACAAAAGAAATTATTCATGGTTAAATTTCCTGCTTATAAAAGGAAATAAAATTAGTTTTGACGATATTATTGCAATAAAAATATATTGGTTCAATAAAATTCTTTAAAAATACAGTTGATCGAAAATTTCAATTTTTTTTCAAGGATTAAATTACAGTGAAGTAGTTGATGAATAGCTGTTGACAAAAAAAAAAGTCGATCGAGATCAAATTGCTTTTTCATAAAAGTTTCTGTTGATTTCATTTCACAAAACTTATTTTTTTGCAAAAATGGAAACTTTGTTGAACTGTTCTCTACTGAGTTCACCAAGCGCTATTGTTCCCAATAAGTATTAGTTACTGCATATCTATCATATTACAATATATACCAAGATAATTTACATAAATAACATTAATTGAATTTTAAATATTTTTCTAATTTTATATAATCCAATCATTTATTTAAATAGCATTAATTAAATTAGAATTTAATTAAATGTCATTTGAATTAAATTATTATTTAATTTAAATGACGTTCAATCAGAATTGAAACAATTTATTCACATATTTTCGTTTGCATGGTTTTTTCGTGCATGTTCTTCAGACACGTTTTATTCTAAAATCACCTAAAATTGTAAAAAGAATACAACTAAATGTCTAAGGTTTCTATTTAAATAGAAATTCTTATACCATACGCAACTAGGATTTAAAATAATTAAGATTTTTTATTAGGAAATGAGATAATTTTGCGAAATGAGTACAATAATTCATTTTGAATAGGAAGTCAACTCAGTTTTAAACTTAAGTTAAATCACCAAAAGGGTAAAAATAAATTTTTAGAGTGGATTTTTTTTTCTTAAAAAGAATACAAAGTTCTCGAAATTTAATTAAATGAACTCTATTGGATTCTGAGCACTGAGATTTAAGCTACTAAATAAGATAAAATTCATTAACTTGATCTAATGAGATCCATTTTCATTATCTTAAATTATCAGGTTTTATTTAAACAGATTTTTTTTTCAATATATTTACAATGATGCATTTTTTTCGCAAAGTTTGTTTTGTCTCTCTTAAGAAAACATCAAAGAAATTCAATTATAAATAGTTTCTAATGTAATCTTGTTATATTAAACAATGTAAATTAACATTGTTTCATATTTTTTCCATGTAATCTCACCACTTTTATGAATATAAATTTTAATCATCACTTTCGTGAGTACAGTTAAATGTTTTACATGTAAATTTACATTTACATTTTTGTTAGTAAATATGAATGCTTAATCTTATATCTCATTTTTTTTTCTTGACTTTATAAGTTATTAAACTTCACACATTTTCTCCTAAAAAATTCAAAACCAAGAAGTTCAAATTCAAAAGATAAATTTTGATTTCAGACTTGTCATTAAAATTTGTTAATGAGCTGTGTCCCCTTTTTTCCTTAAGTTATCTATGAGGAAAATCTGGATAATTTTTTTATGTATATACATATTGCAATATTAATTTCTGTATATATATATGGTTTCAGCGTCGAGGCTATAAAATGGTGCTTATAAAGTTAGATTACACAAATTTTTTGTTGTTTGCTAACTTTAAAATCTAGTTTCCTTATTTAATGGAAATTTTGCGTTTATTTGTATTTTCTTTTGTCTAAATTTGATTATTTGTTTACTTTCAATCTACGATTAGAATTCTCTATTCAAAATGTAAAGCTTTGGCCTTAAATCCACAATTTTTCAGAAAAGTTTCTATTGAAAATAAATGCTAAAGAAATCTTTTTTGGATCCGAATTCTTTACAAGAAATAAAATCAGAGATTTCATTATCATGCTAGTAATTTTCAGAAAACATTCACGAGTTCATATGTACAATTTATTTATTTATTTAAATATTTTATTATCCTTATATTGATTTCAAATATTTTTTTATTACATATCTTAAATAGATTTCAAATCTTTTATTATTTCTATATAGATTTCAAATCGTTTATTATTTCTATACAGATTTCAAATCGTTTATTTTTATAATTCGTTTTTATAGTGTAATATTAATTTACTAATAAGGATTTGCAATTTTTACTTAAATTTAATTAGTTGTTTATTTTTTTATATAGTTGCTTTATTAATATAATGATTATATTAATCATCATCTCCAATATGCCTATTATATATTATTCTAATTATTTCTTTCATATTATAATTTCTACCAAGGAGGAAGTTTTCTTGGAAAATTACTGTGCCTCGAAATTTGATTTTTTTTCTGATTTGCTTTTGAAAAATAACAAAAAGCATCGTAGGTTGTGTTATTTACTTAAGCTTTATTCATATTAAAATAAAAATTGGGAAATTATTATAATTTTGAAATTAGTATTTTATACTACATATCTTTATTTAGCTATGTACATTAAGAAAATTGAAATACCTTATGCTTCCTCTGAAAAGGAATGAAATTAATGAGATATAGTAGTCATTTTTGAATTGCCATGAATTTTAGTTTCTGTTGATGTAACTTTTCAAGGAAATTGTTAAATATTTTACTAGTCTAAAGTAATTAGAATTTTACTATTAGCTATTTACAATAATTTGGGTTCAAGTTCTAACGAAACACTTGTAGAAATCACTAACTATTTTCATGTGTCCTATACTGAGCAAAGTTTGTCAGTTTTCTCCAAATAGAAAAACAAAATTCAAATACTTGCATCATAAAAGCACTATACTGAAGCTTAATAAACAAGTTTAAATTAAAAGATAACTAGAAAAGCATTTGGGATGAATAATCAAAACATTTAAATTTGATAAGACACTTTTAAAAGTTTCCATATCCGCAACAACACAATCCCAAAACATTGACTCTCTTTAAACGCATTCAAATGTAATGAAATAAATAAAATTTGTGTCTTGAAATACATAATAAAAACGCTTTAATTTGATATCATGCATTTAAAAGTGCGTGTGATCATATTCTCAACAACAACGATCCCAATAGACTTAAAGTCTTCAAACACATTTATTCGTAATCTAATAAATAAAGATACCGATTTTTTTTTTTTTCATATTTTTTAGAAAGTATGTGTGAGTATACTCATAAGCTGTTTAAACTGTTCAATAAACATTTTTTCTAGCCAAAGGGTGACAATATCTGACCTTTGCTTAGTCATTGTCTCCACTTAAATAATATACACATTTAAGCTAATGCTTGTTTGCATGATTTCTAAGAAAAAAAAGCTTTTATTGAATGCCGTTTTTACACTTATGTGAAAAAATGCACAATTTCCTTTTTAATCAATGACAATTTCACTAACTGATAAAATTTGGCTTTTGACAAAGCAACATGGTAACTGAAAGCAATAAGGCTAAATATAAATATTTATGACAGCATTATCTAGTTGAGAAAAAAGTTTGGAGATTGCTTGATATGGAACGATACCAAGTCTTGCATATTTAAATTTCTTTCGCCTTTTAACCTTATCTTAAAGCTTTTAGTTTTTTAGAATTATTGTCATAATTCTGTACATTTAAGCTGTAAAAAACAATTATTTTTCACAAATATAAAACTAATCTTTCAAATTCATTACGTTTCTTTTCAAAGAGCTCACAAGAGAAAATTAACTTATTTTATAAGGTATAAACTTTAGTTTAAAAATCTATAATTAATAAGTATGTTGTAAGAAAGCCATTTCAGAGCTATTAAACTCAGTAGCTTAAATATAGACATTAATCCTTTTACCATCATGAAACACCAAATTTCATATGAATAATTGTACAGATATTTTTTCAAATTATCTTAAGTATAATTAATCATGTAAAATTTGGTGAATAGAATATATTTGTATAGAAAATTTTCATGCAAATATGTGACTGATCGTTTCTCAAGGAAAACCTCGGATATTCAGCAAAACGTTTTAACGTGTTATTTTTATATAATACCTTAAAAAATTCCAGTTAAAAGTTCTCAGAATAGTTAGAAAGGTTTCAGCATAACGGCATGATTTTGCACCTGTTATCAATTCTATGTCTTTTAATAGATATCATATGCTCTTTTTTAAAATATCTATAATATAATAAAACATTTTCAGAATTAAAAATACAGTTTATCCTGAATTTAAAACATTTGCATAACGACATTATTCACAAATATAAATATCTTATTTTATATGTATAATATATATGAATCTGTAGGTACAATGTCCATTGTAACAATCTCCATGAAAAACATCGTAACACATGTATAATATACATCAGAAGGTTACATAATAAGTCATCATCAAAACAAGTAAAAGAGTATCACAGAAAGTGCAAACAAGTTCTATGTCATAATTAAATTTTCCTGTAGATATCAAATAATAGAAGGAAAAATCAAGTGTACTAAGGACACTGATTTTCTTCCAAATCATAAGTGCAAATGTGAGAAACAGTACGATTGAATGCTTAGATAAAATTTTGGATATATATATATTTATAAAATTTTTGGTGTAGAATATTGTTTACTGTATTTCCAGAAAACTAATTTCGAAGTCTATTTTTTATACTTACTGATTCTTGATGATTTTGTACCCTTAAAGACTTGAGTAGTCTTAATAAAGCATTCAGGAAACTTACAGCAATTAGATTTCATTGACTTTCATTTCATTAGACCCATTTTCAGTACATTTATTTACCAAAATAAAGTTTATTTAAATTTTTTTTTATATTTTACTAGCCAAAACTCTTTAAAACTTTAAGAATATTTATACCCAAATCGAGATAAAATTTTATATTCAATCATAAAATGTATAAAAAAAATGAAAACCTGTATAATATATCCATGAAAATAATGTATACCTAATGTAATAAAATATACATTATAATTTATAACATTAGGTATACCAAGGATGTGGTATACCTAATGTAATACCACATCCTAGGTATACCTAATGTAAATGTAATAAATTATACATTAGGTATACCTAGGTAGTGTAAAATTTACAACACTAATAAAAACTTTAGACTCTCTGTTACAATGCCTTGTAATAATAATTAATGCCAAGAGATGGCGCTGTGTTTTTGTTGCAGGCGCATTTGCAAAGCCTAAGTGGCATAACCTTGAACTGTATATAAGTCTTTGTCATGTAGTGAACGTAGTCTGGTTTGGAAGCTGTAATTAGATTTTGTGTAAATAAAGATGAGCGCCAATGCGAAAAGCAAAATGGAGTATTGATTTTATTGTGTGTTCTTCATGCATTTCTAACCCCCTATTTATGATGGAGTGTACATTTTTGGTGTCAGAAGTGGGATGGGTAAAGGGTCAAGTGTTGGTAAAAGCCTCGCGTGTTGATTTTGAGTAGTGTGTGATGTATTCGATAGTATCGTTTTATAAGAATTGTGATGAGTAGTAATTTTGTTTTCATTTGTGAAATCTCGTGATAGTTAATTGGTTGAATTTGAAGTGATATTTGTATTAATAATTTTTGTATTTTTATTGTTCATTTGTTCTCGGGTTGCTCTTTGTATTAAAATGAGTAATATTAAATCGTTAAAAAAAGACGAGTTAAAACTCGTAGCAGAAGAGTTGGGCTTAAATGTTCAAAGTAGTGCGAAAGTTATTGATCTAAAAAATTTAATTGAAAATTCAGATATCTATAAAAGTGATAATGAATTTGTGCAAAGTGTGATTTATAATATTCTTGAGGATAAGAAAATAAAATCTGAGCGTGAAAAATCTGAAAGTGAAATTAAGCTTGAGCTAGAGAAAATAAAACTATCTCAGATTCTAGCGGAATTAGAGTTAGCTAATATTAGAAAAGAAACACCTCAAAGTGACAAGTTTGAAACAGATATTTCAAATCGAAACATAGAGAATTTAATAAAAAGTGTAAAAGCATTAACTATTGCAATACCAACTAAAGCTGAGTCATTTAATTTTTTTTTTTAATCCATTGAAAAAGCTTTCAGAACGAAAAACGTTCCGGAAGATTTCAAAGCCGAAATTTTGTTAAATATTTTGGGGGAAAAAAGTTACTAATATAATGGTTTATGTAAAAGAGGAAGATATTAATAACTATGATAAACTTAAATCTATTATTTTACGAGAGTTTCAGCCAACCCCTCAGGAATGTTTGGATTGTTTTCGGTCTGCTCATAAATCGCATTCTGAAAATTTTGTACAATTTGCCTCCAGATTGAGCGCAAATTTCGAGTATTATTGCCAATTAAGAAATGTGAATAATTTTAAATCGTTATGCGAGCTTATGGTATCAGATAAAATTTTCAGTGAACTTGATCGGGATCTTAAGATGCATATAGCTGTTAAACAGGGCGAATCGTGGTTCGAACCTCTAAACTTAGGTAGAGAATGCGATATATATTTGACTTCGAAGGGTAAACAAAAACCGGAATCTTCATTTACCAAATCATTTTCAGTTAATAAGAGAGGTGAGAGTAATTATGAGAATAAATATCGAAATTACAATTCGAAAAGGGTTTCAAATGTATATCTGTCTGGAGTAAAAAATCATAAATGCATCTTGTGTAATTCAAATGAAACTCATACTTTATATTTTTGTCCCAGTTTCAAAAAATTATCAGTAAATGATCGTGTTAATTACGTAAAGAAAAATAATCTGTGTTATAAGTGTTTTTCTCCAGATTGCAGTGCTATGCATTGCAAATATAAGAACTGTTACATTTGTTCAAAACCACATAATCAAATGATTCATTTTAAGCGAGAAAACAAAACTCCAGATAAAGAAAAGGCTGACGCCACTCAGTGTAATTCCTCGGTGTCAAGATCACAAACGCCAGCTGCGCTATTGCTGACTTGCAGTGCTTATGCTAGTAGTCTGGATAGTAAAGCTAAAATAAATAAATTAGCGAGGATTTTATGTGATAATGGATCTGAACGTAGTTGGTGTACTAAATCTGTAGCAGACTGTTTAAAATTAAAATCAATCAGAGATGAAAAATTGTCTGTTTTTTCCTTTGGTTCAGTGAACCCTATTGAGAAAACATATCAAGTTGTAGAATTAAAATTAACTGATAGGCATAATCCTAATCAATTTATTCAAATTGAAGTGTTAGTCTCTGATACTATAACAGGGGCAAGTGTTCCGATTCCGAATGTAGAGACACAAAATATAATGAATAAGCGTGGGTTGCCTTTAGCGGACTGTTGTGAGAGTAATATAAATATTGAAATTCTTCTTGGGGCTGATGTGTTTTGGCAGGTTATAAAAACAAATTCTTTCGAAAGGATAAATGATGCAATTACCTGTGTACCTACTATTTTTGGATTCGCGTTGCAAGGAAGTCAAGAAAGTTATAAATCTATTGTTAGAAATTCAGTGTCGGCTAATTTTTGTGTGGCTACTTCCGATGTTCAAGTCTTATGGGATCTAGAGACTTTAGGAATTAAAGAGAATGAGGAATTAAATACAGTGGACAAAGCTTTAATAGACCAATTTGAAAGAAATTTAAAATTTGTCAATGGGAGATATGAAACTGATTTATTGTGGAAATTCAGTTGTGATGATTTGGAAAATAATTTCTTTTTGGCGAAAAAAAGATTTGATGAGTTGGACAAGAGTTTTACAAAAAACAATTGGGTTGCTAATGAGTATAAAGAAATTATTAATGATCAATTAAAAAATGGGATTATTGAAGAATGTGAGAGGGATCAACGGGAGTATTTTATGCCACATAGAGCGGTTGTTAGAGAAGATAAACAAACAACAAAAGTTCGAATAGTGTTTAATTGTAGCTCAAAATCGAAAAATAATTTGTCCTTGAATGAATGTTTAGAAACTGGCCCAAATTTAAATCCCAATATTCTTGATGTTATTCTAAATTTTCGCAAAAACAAAATAGCGTTTAATGCTGACATAGAGAAAGCCTTTTTAATGATAGGAATTTCTGAAAGAGATAGAAAATTCTTAAAATTTCTTTGGTATTCAGATAATCCTAAACAAGATTATAGGGTCATGAGAATTAAAAGATTACCTTTCGGTTGTAAAATTTCTCCTTTTATTTTGAGTGCTACTATAAAACATCATATTAAAAATTTTGAAAAGAGCAATCCTAAGACATTTGAAATGTTAAATGAAGCATTGTATGTGGATGATTTGTTTTTTGGTGGACGTGATGTTAGTGAGTCGTTTGAGTTGTCGTCGGATGCTGTAACGATATTAAAAAGCGGGGGATTTAATTTAAGAAAATTAAGGTCTAATAGTAAAGAGTTAGAGAAACTATGGAAGGAGAAAGGATTTAGTGATGGAGAGATAGTGGGTGTTCAGCAGTTGAAGGTTTTAGGTTTGAATTGGTGTCCTGACAAAGATAAGCTGTCCTTAGAGGTTAGAGGTTTGTTTGACTCGTGGGAAACATTGCGAAATAGCAAAAGATGTGTTCTGCAAACTGCAGCACGGATTTTCGATCCTATGGGCTTGATTTCGCCATTTGTTGTTCGAATTAAGTTGCTGCTACAGGAAATTTGGGAAAGAGGCTGTGATTGGGACGAAGAGTTACCAGGTGATTTGCGAGAAAAATGGATTAAGTGGTGTAAGGAAACTGAGAAATTATGTGATGTAATTATTCCAAGATACTGTTTGCTGGATTGTAAAAATGAACAAGTGGAGGCTTATGTGTTTTGCGACGCTTCATTAAGTGCATATGGAGCAGTTGTTTATTTTAGATATTGTGATAATAGCGAAAATTATAGAGTGTCATTTATTATGTCAAAGAGTAGAGTAGCACCGTTAAAGAAAATGACAGTGCCGCGCTTGGAATTGATGGGACTCGTAATAGGTGCTAGAGTCGGACATTATATTAAGAATATTTTTAAGGATAAAATTGGAAGAGTAACGTTTTGGAGTGATTCTACTATTGCATTGTATTGGGTTAAGGGCTCCGCGAAGAGATGGAAACAATTTGTTAGCAATAGGGTTGTAGAGATTCAGGAAAGGTCAAGTCCGAGTGATTGGAATTATTGCCCAACGGAAGATAACCCGGCTGATTTGTTAACAAGAGGTATTGAGGCTGAGAATTTGGTTCAAAATGAGAAATGGTGGTTAGGTCCAGTTTGGCTTAGAATGAATAAAGATAATTGGCCTAAACAGATGGTCAAAACTTCTACAGAGGTAGCTAGTACCGAAGTGTTGAAAGAACAAAGGCAGGATGCGGTGGGAAGTTTTGTTGTTAAATTAGAGTTTGTAGAAGAACTTTGGAATAGGTTTTCAGTTTGGAGTAAATTGCAGAGGGTTGTTGCATGGTGTTTGCGATTTATTAATAACGTCAGGGGGGATAAAATGTCAACTCCGTTTTTACAGACAACCGAATTGAAAAAGTCGCATGATTTCATAATCAAGCGAGTTCAAAGAACTAATTTTGTGAAAGAAATAGCTGATTTAGAAAAGGCTAAGGTGATAAAAAACAGCACTTTAATTTCATTAAGTCCATTTTTGGACAGTGGCGGCTTGCTTAGAGTTGGCGGATGTTTGAGGAATTCCAGTTTGCCAGATACTGTGAAATTTCCTGTTATTCTACCCAAATACCATCCAGTAACACGACTATTAGTGAACTTTTATCATCTGAAGTACTTGCACGGAGGCGTGCAGTTAATAAACTCTGCTATGAAGCAAATTTATTGGATTGTAGGAGCAAAATCTGTTATTCGGAAGGAAATCAGAAACTGTGTTACATGTGCGCGATTTCGCTGTGAATTTTCAAAACAAATGATGGCAGATTTACCATCTTCTAGAGTAAATCCAGGAAGAGCATTCCTAAAATGTGGTACGGACTTTGCCGGACCATTCTTGATAAGTGTTCGTGTGTTTTTGTACTAAGGCAGTTCACTTCGAGCTTGTTAGTGATTTGAGTGCCGATTCTTGCATCGCAGCACTAAAAAGATTCATAGCACGGCGAGGTAGACCATCTGAAATCTTCAGTGATTGTGAAACTAATTATATCGGTGCAAAAAATTATTTAAAGTCTTCTGCAAAGGAAACGATCGGTAGATATTTGACCGATGAAAGTGTGAAATGGACCATGAATGTGCCATCTGCTCCCCACTTCGGAGGCCTTTGGGAGGCAGCCGTTAAATCTATGAAATTTCACATGAGACGTGTTATGGGATCTCAGATTCTTTCACAAGAAGAATTTTCTACAATTTTAGCAGAAATCGAAGCAGTGCTGAATTCTCGTCCTTTAGTTGCTGTTTCCGAGGACCCAAGTGATTTCTCAATCCTTACTCCGGGTCATTTTCTGATTGGTTCAGAATTATTAAGTGTTCCTGAACCTGATACAACAAGCAAGAAAATTCCCATTCGTGAGCGGTGGAAATTAGTGACTCAGATTTCACAATCATTTTGGAAATCTTGGTCTAAGGACTACCTTACGCAGTTGCAAGTGCGCAACAAGTGGAAAATTTCATCTGAAAATTTATGTGTAAACGATTTAGTGTTGATCAAGGACGAAAATTTGCCCCCACTTAAGTGGAAAATGGCATGAGTTATTGAGATTTACAAGGGTACTGATAATAGAGTAAGAGCAGTGAGCTTAAAAACTGCATCAGGTGAATTTAAAAGGCCAATTCATAAACTGGTCAAACTTCCTGTAAATAACAATTGATTTATTTGTTTTACTCATTTTAAGTTTTAAATTTTATAAGTAATAATTTGTGTATCATTGGTTTATATTTTGTGTTTTTTTTTTTTGCATAATTGTGTTAAAATTATAATTTGTGATTATGGTTCTTGATGACGTGGTCATGGGGCCCCAGTGTGTTACAATGCCTTGTAATAATAATTAATGCCAAGAGATGGCGCTGTGTTTTTGTTGCAGGCGCATTTGCAAAGCCTAAGTGGCATAACCTTGAACTGTATATAAGTCTTTGTCATGTAGTGAACGTAGTCTGGTTTGGAAGCTGTAATTAGATTTTGTGTAAATAAAGATGAGCGCCAATGCGAAAAGCAAAATGGAGTATTGATTTTATTGTGTGTTCTTCATGCATTTCTAACCCCCTATTTATGATGGAGTGTACACTCTCATCTTTCCTAACACCATACATAGAATTTCCTTGTGAATAAGAATGTTTGACTCTTTCTCGGTACTTCTCTAATATTTTACATCATTGAATTATGAGAGATTAAAGACATTTATTTTGTTAATGGACTAATAACCAAAGTTATCCGAGAATAAATAGATGAAAAAATAGTCTTTCAGATTCTTGTACCAGTAAGTTTTTCCCTTAATTCACATGCCCATAACGAAAATTCTCTTTTAATAAATCACGAAACAATCGCAGGAGAAATATTAAAATAAAACACTAAAAAGATTTATTTAATAAAGATAGACTTGACTCTGTGAATATATTTATATGATCAATCATGTAAAATAATTTTCATTTTCGTTTTACTATCAGTGATGATAGATGGCGCCAGTATCAACCGAAAAGTTTCAACTGATTGATACCGCTGTAAATATTTTAATACAAGAATGAAACCTTTTAAAAATTGTTGTAATACCTTAATGATTTTTACTATCAATTTAATTTGTCTACTTCTAATAAAATGCAAAAGTTATTATCATTTTAAATGTCTTGAAATATATTTTATTATAAATAAATATACTAAACAAGAGATTAAATTTACAATTCGAAAATAAAAATAAATCAGATTGAACTTAATGAAAAAAAGAAAAATTTAATTAATTTTGACTTTTAAAAATGTTATTAATTACAGACTGAATAATCAGCTTAACCAAAACGAAGTAAACAAGATTATAAGAAATCTCAGTTCATTAAACTTTGACTGTTATGATCTCAAAATTATGTTTTTACATCATAATTTTAAAACTTACACGACGTTATTAGATTACTAACTGTGGGTATTTTAATCTTTAAGGTGGATTTCATTTTCTTTTTTATTTTTAAAATAAGCGATGCTGCGCGTTTTTATTGAATTAACTAATATTTCATTTAATTACATTTTTATTTTAGTTAATACAAATGAAAAATATTTCGCTTTAAATATATTTTTTACAAATGATATGAAATACATTGTAATAAAAAATAACATACGGTATTGAATAAAGAAAAAAAATACAATTCAGGCTTATATCGATTTATCATTTAGAATAATATTCTTAAGAAGCTCCCCCCCCCCTTAAGTAGAAAAATTTATTCTATTTCTTTGGAAATTTCGCAAAAATATCCTGCACAGATTAAAATTAGTAAGTTGTTAAGTTTTGGGATAAACTCTGCATGGATTTTATCAAAATGTTATCTTGACACGTATAGTGGATCAACCAAAAGCTTTTGTAAAGCATTTTAGTGCCCACAACTAAATTGCCTTCCTGGATGATTTTTATTGATAGTGGGTAGTATTCACATGTCGCAAGGGAGAAAACTCTGAAAATTCTCGAGAACCCAACCCGACAGATATGCATACAGAAAGCAAAAGCGTAACATCCATCTCTCATTAATCAACAGTTGCTGGGATCGAACTCAGAGCCTATCGCTCTGATAAAAATGTGTCCTGCCACTAGGCTAAGGAAAGCACCTTTAGTATGTTATTGTATGTTTTGGTTAAAAATTTATTAAGAATATGCTATCACTAGACGTCACACGTATTATAAACTGCCAATACTTACTATTCATTAATGTTTACCTTATAATATTGTACATCATGTATGTTTCATCTAAGGACAAAGTTAGCTTTTTGGACATTTGACAAAATCGTCTTAAGAATCTTAAAGAGGACTTTTGAAACATAAAGTGAATGAAAATCTAATCTAGTGAAGAAATAAAATATTAATAGAGCTCCAAGAAGTTTAGTCTCTAATTGATTTCTCAATGGTTTGTTTCCCGCCTTTTTTGTTTAATATTTCATAAATTGACACCTGAAATTATAATTGTAAGGTTCATTTCTCTTTTATTCTATACTATCACATTTTCCTAATTATCTTAAAAGATGACTGATTATTATTTCTACCAAAAGTTTATTATGTCTTTGCAAATAAAAATGGCATGGCTTTTTCAATATTCAGCAATGAAATAGTGTATTTTTATTGGAATCCTGTGGGAGATTGTATTGTATCATTAACGTGAATCTTATAAATTTTTAGACACATCAAATTCATTTAAAAAAACCATTTTATTCAATATGTTTTCTTAGGAATTGTAAAATTGCTGGAAAAATCATAGATATTCATCAAATCGGCGTTTTTTATTTTTTATAACAAATAAATTGTGTTAAAATATAAGGAAATTAAATAATAAAGGTAATACATTAAATAATGCGTATTCACTAGCGATATACCAATGTGTCTATAATGCATTCTACCAAACAAATATATCACGGAATAATTTAAACAAATATATCACAGAATAATTGTTTGGTATAATATAATAAAAATAACTATATCACCGAATTTATCATATTTTTCACAAAAGAGAGTTATATTATATTATGTTGATCGATGATCCTAATTTAAGTGATGAAATATACAAAAATATTAAATTTACAAATTCTTTAAATTTCTATACTAAGATATACATTGCATACAAATATTTAAAGGAACATTTAAATATCTATACCAAGATGCATTGGGACAAATTGCTAATGGAGAAATGATGCCATCTGTTACTTAAGGGTAACTTTAATATCCTTTTACAATATCTGGAATAGATCTTGTTAAACTCATAAGATAATATATTTATTTCGAAAATGAAATGCAAAATTTTATATTTAAGCTAATGTCACCTGTACTCTTAATTTTTTCATGTTGAAAATCAGTTAAATTAGCTTTTTCATTTATCTCTTTATAAATAGGTTCTTCAGGTTTTATAATGTTTCCATGCAAAATCAAGCCTAAGAGATAATTCTGCATTAGGACATGATGATTATAATTAATGGAGCATTAAAAGTCGTTTTACTTTTAAAACCGTTTCACTTAAATGCATAAATGGCAAGTTAGGTAAGGAAAGAATACTCATATTTTAAAGAATAATTGGATAAATTTGTTTAAAAACTTTTCTTAATATTGTAATTAATTTATATTTACAAAATTTTGCTAAAATGTTTTCAAACTGATATTCATTAACTAATTTCCTTAATTTTACAAATAAAATTATGCCTTCCTGTCTCAAAGTTAACTTAAGATAATTTTGTTGTTGTTAATGACACTTGGCGACGCCAAGCCCGTCGCGAAGGTGACGTCACAGACTAGGCGAATGAAGTCAGAGAGGGAGCGTCTTCCGTTTTTTTAATAGAGCACCCTCATTCAAATGTAGAAGTACGACTTTTGACTCATAGATGGCAGCACTACCTGAAACTTCCAATATAGAGATTGAAACCAGTGAAGCTCCAAAGCCTGGCTGCAACCACCCCCAGAGGTATTAATTTGTTATGGGAACATGGAGGACATTGCGAGCCGACGGATTTAACGTGCCCCAGTCGCCATTGGTGAACACGACGGATCTTCGGCTAAGCGGGATTCGAACTCACCACTTTTTGGTAACGACGCCCTAACCTACCAGGCCACCGCGGCCTTCAGATAATTTTAAATTTAAGAAATGAATATTAATATTCTGTGTGATTAAATGTACCTCTATATTAAATTTAAATTATTTTTATAAAATAAGAGATTAATTACATTTTATCTGTATACAATCTCATAAATGCATAGAGTTAAATACTTGTAGTAAATATTTTAAAGGATATTTTAAAGGAAAACATCTAAAAATACTTCGTGTAAAGAAATTCCAAAATCAGTTGATTGCTTACAAGAAAAACATTAGTTATTTTCCGTCGGAACACCTCATTAGATGATTTTAAGCAAAAAAATCCTTTTTTATTTTCTGCATCAGAATCAAAATGCTAATAAGCATGAGTAGGCTGAAAATAACAGAAACGGATAAGCATGTTCTAAATTGATGTCTGGCTTATAAAAAAGTGCAGAATAATGAGGCAAAAAAAACTTTTTTTGAAACACAGAAAACTATTTCAAAGGTTTAGGTGGTTTTTGAATTTATCCGGAGTTAGAAACGCGGAAGACGAAAGATGTTTTTCTCTTATTAATATACAGCCCATATTTTAAATCTCGACTTCAAAAAGTAAATGTTATCAAAGCTTTATCCCCATATTTTAAATTTGTAGTCATATTTCAGGAATGACACTTTCTGCAATGTGCTTATAATTCAAACGATGTGTCATGAAACCATATTATTTCCCATCCTGAATTAAATAGCTCGAGAAGGATTTTATTTTTGTAGACTTTAATCACTAAAATTTTTCTATAAGAATAATTTCTAATTAATGTTTAGCAAACCTCTGGCGCCATTATTTATTTCGATAAAAGCAAACTAATAATACGATGCTCTGGAAATGAATGTGGAGTACAATATTTATTTAATAAAATAAATAGTTCACTTCATTTCATTTATTTAAAGTTGTTCAGTTATTTTATTTTTTGTAAAATTTACGGAAATGTGAATTTTATATAATATATAATCCTATAGTCTATTCAAAAAATATATACGATTAAACTGATTTTAGAATTAATTTGATAATATATACTTAAAAATAGATTACTAAAGTGGTTATAATTAGTTTCTACATTACTGAATAAAAAATGTATAAGATTAACAAGTAAGCATGAAACAATTTCTTATTAAACGAAGAAAACAAATTCACGATATTAAATATGATAAGAGAAAATCTCACCAATCTTAATTACGGAAATAAATATTGTAATTATAGATAAGTTCAATTCACGTAAAATTAACTTGATTATATATTTTCATTATTTGTGTTTTAAAAAATAAAGATTTATATAATAGATAAGATCTATAACAGATAAGATCAATGATAAGAAAAGATAAGTTTACAAAACAAAATTATTTCACAAAAGTATAATCTTATTTAAAAACTATTTCTTTAAAATATGTCACACACTTATCTTTTATTTTTTAAGATGAGAAATGATTCATTAGAAATTAGCTTGTTTTAGTAATTTAGAAACACTTTTTAGTAAACACAATGGCTTTCTTTTAAACCTCAAACCATAAAATAAGAATCTCTTGCATATTTAGTGTAAATTATTTGCCCAACAAAAATAAAACAGAACTTTTATAAGCACGGCTCCATTTCCACAAATAAATTAATTTTTTTGCTTCTTAGTTTCTTTTAATTGAATTTATATTATCATAATTATGAGTAATGTCATAATGTTTATATTATCAAAATATGATAAATGTTTGTAAAGTAATATTTTCATGTTATCAAAGTTATTTATTGTTTGATAAATATTTGATACCTTAAGACAATAATTTTATCCTAATGGTAAATAATTCCCTTGTAGATAATGATGTCTTATCATCTTTCCCTATTATTATGTTTTGATTTCGTAAACAAAATGCATATTTAGTGTAAAATGAAACTAAATTATAATCTTTTTTTCAGAATCAAGATATTTATTAGAAAATTAAGTCGATAATATGTTGTTTATTTGTTTTATAACACACCAGTCAAAACATGTAGGTCTATATAATCCTAACTATTATATGACCAGATATTTATTTTCCTGTATTTCCTTTATATCAGTGTTTCTCAACCTTTTAGTATTCACGGCCCAATTTTCAATCATAATTTTCATCGCCCCCCCACCGCATACAATAAAATATATACAATAATAATGTATTTTGAGTATTTTGGCGCTAAACCTACACTACAACCTTAATTTTAAACTTTACAAATTACCAAGAATACCGAAATATATTGACATTTTGCAACACCGATCCTCAGCATTGAAAAAACAGGAATCCTATGCTTTTTTATTGCTCTTGCGTCCCACTATGTCGGGCATTCTCACAATTTCGCGAGAAGTTTCGATTTGTCTGGAATTTGTCTGGTCAGCAAAAAATTAAGCTAGGAGCTTGCGCAGATATGAACAAATGTTTTCTCATAGGGAGAAGGAGAAAGTTCTATGACGCCAATTTCAATTCCAGACAATCTCATTCGAGTCGATCCTTCTATTGCTATTGAATCTATTCTGAATGTGTATATTATATATATTTTCGTGTCACTGCAATTCACCGTATTAAATATTCACGGCAGCAGACTTATGCAGAATAATGGATAAATTTTTAAGCGGGAGTAAGCGAGCATTAGACGATAGACAAGCATCAACAAGTACACAGATGAGCGTGGTTCCCAAAATAAAATCAAGAAAATATTCTCAAGAATACTTAAATTTTGGGTTCACTAGTACTGAAGTAAATGAAGAAGAAAGGCCCCTGTGTATCATTTGCTCAAAAATGTTGGCGGCAGACAGCTTGAAACCTAATAAACTTAAACGACATTTGGAAACGCTTCATAGTGAGTACGTAAACAAACCCAGAGAATTATTCGAATTAAAATTAAAATCATATGAAAAGCAAAAATTATTGTTTAAAAAAACTTTGTCTGTGAATGATAAATCTTGAATTGCCTCTTACAAAGTTTCATATAAAATAGCCAGATGTAAAAAGCCTCACACCATTGGTGAAGAGCTTATTTTGCCAGCCGCGATTGATATTGTAGAAATTATGTTTAGAGATAATTTTGCAAAATGCAGTCTATACCTCTTTCAAATGATACTGTTGCCCGTCGAATTGCTGATATAGCTGAAGATGTAGAGTGTCAGCTTTTGTCGAAGTTGAGTTACAAAGTGTTTTCAATACAACTCGATGAGGCAACAGATAGTAATAAAGATGCTCATTTCATTGCCTATGTTAGATTTTGTTATGATTTGTCAGTAGTAGAAGAATTACTTTCCTGCAAACCAATAGAACTCAAAGCAACAGCACTCGCTTTATTTGCTATCTTAAATGATTTTATGAACGAGGCAAACATAGAATGGAAATATTGCGTCGGAATATGCACGGATGGTGCTCATTCTATGTCAGGAAGATTCCAAAGTATTCCAGCACTTGTGAAACAAAAATCGCCACAGTTCGTCTGGACACATTGCATGATCCACAGAGAAGCTTTGGCTTCCAAAGAAATGAGTCCTGGTTTGAATATTGTGTTAACTACGGTTGTAACCGTAGTAAATTATATAAAAATGAGGCGCCTGAAATTAAGAATCTTTTCCGCACTTTGTAAAGACATGGATGCAGTACATTCAGCGTTACTATTTTATTGCGAGGCAATATGGTTATCTCGAGGGAAATTTTTGCAACGTGTTTATGAATTAAGAGAAGAAATCGCCGTTTTCTTAGAAGAGGAAAACAGACCGGTAGCTGAGAATTTTCGCGATAGTTTATTTGTGTTGAAATTGAGCTACATGATCGACATATTCGAGAAATTAAATAACTTGAATCTTCAACTGCAAGGAGCAAATACACACATATTAGATACGAGTAATAAAGTTAATGCTTTTTGTAGGAAATTGGAATTGTGGAGCAGAAATTTAAATCAAGAAAACTTAACAATGTTTGCAAAGTTGAATGATTGTATTAAAACTTACAAGGCTGAAGAACAACATGTAAAAGTTGTTTTTGTAACCATTGAAAATCATTTAGCAATGCTAGCAAAGAATTTTAAAAAGTACTTTCTTGCTGACGACAAACTGATATCAAGTTAGAAGTGGGTGAGGGATCCATTTCAAAATACTCCCGAAGGACTCTCAATCGAAGGGGAAGAAACCTTCATAGACTTCATGGCAAGCGGCGAAACCAAAAGACAATTTAGTAATAAATCACTCTTTGAATTTTGGGCAGGAGTGGATAAGTTTTCTGCACTAAAAACAAGGGCATTTCGCATTCTACTACCATTTTCAACATCTTACCTTTGTGAAACTGGATTTTCTACGGTGGCTTCTTTGAAGACAAAATATAGATCTCAGCTAAATATAGAAAAAGAACTGAGAGGGTCTATTTCTAATATTAAACCCTTCTTCGAAAAACTTTGCTCTGAAAGACAGGCCCAAGGAAATCACTAATAATTATTAAATTTGTTTTTAATTTAGTAAGTTGTTTTAATTTAATAAGTTAATTATTAGATATGTCGAAATGTATTTTGTTTGTATGTGTGTGTGTGTTCTTTCCTTTCAGTCACTTAATCAATTTTTTTAAATAACATTTTCTCTTGGATATGCTCGCGCCCCCCCATTAGTGTGCTAGTGCCCCCCTAGGGGGGCGCGCCCCACAGGTTGAGAATCACTGCTTTATATAATATTTATTGCAGGAAAATATTTTTATTTATTATTTAGATACTAACTATTTATATTTCATATCTATAAAACTAACTATTTATATTTCATCTTCACAAGACCAACTATTTATAATTCATATTTGTTTTTTATTTATAATAAAGGGCACCCTTGAACAAGTAAGTAAGATTAGCTTATTTGCCGCAACAAGGCCAGAAACTGCTACACATTTTATCGTTACCCAGTGGGCACCTGTGAGCCATGTCACGGAGGTACGAGTAGCATCGCCCACGCCACACCACCACAAACCAGTTTATAGGGCGAGCCACATTCATCCATCATCTGAGGAAAGGTCAAGAAACACAGAGAGAGAGAAAGTACATCCATGCCCGAGCCGGGATTCGAACCCAGGTCCTCCCCATCCGTAGTCAGTTACGCTAACCACTAAACAGGTTGGGCGGCATACTTCATGTCTACATCTAGAAAAAAATTCAAAATTACTTGACTTTATAGAAAATATTAACAGATTATCTTGAACTATCCCAAAAATTAATAGTGAAATTATATTTTAAGAAATATCTTTATTTTTTTTATTTATTTATTTATATTTTTTACCATATATTTTTGCTATCATTTATTCAGGAAAATTTTATTTTCATCAAAAAATGGAGATCCACAATTTGCTTCATCCCCTCTGAAAACTTCAATTAGGAGTGTTTTTCTCTTTACCACCCCCCCGCCACTTTATTTATCTCCGTTACGTAACTCTCAGCGTTTCATGAGCGGAAATGGCAAAACCGGAACTTCCTCGGATTTCATGCATTATTCAGCGAATGCAATTCGCTTTTCTATGAGTGCTCGCACTCCACTTCGTTTTTACTCAAAAACGAGGACATGAAAATTTTCAAAGGCAGGTCTGATGCAGATATCAAACAGTTGGAAGAAAACCCTCGCTCTCTCATGTAACTGGGTTAAGAAGCCATGGGAAATAAAATGCTAAGGAAGGCAATGCATTTCTTCTGCTTTAGCTTCTACCATTCTTTTAACATAGCTTACAAATTTATTGATTTCATCAATTTATAGTGAATATATTTCCATTTATGTGCGTGTGCTTCATATATAGATTCCTATTTTTGAACTATGCATTCAATATTTTTCAGTGAAATTATGCCCACGTTTCATGTTGTTCTTGTGAATCCATTGAATGAATTTTTTTCTATTTTACTTTGTAAATTTACAAAAAATTTATTTTTATAAAATAATGTATTCGAATGCATAACAAGAGTACGTCAAATAATAAGTTTTTTTTATTTTGTTTTTTTTTTGTTTCTGATAGTAATCAATGTCATTTCACGATTTGAGTATAATATATGGGTTACTAAATTAATAAAATTTTGCCACATTATTTCATAACTAAACAATGAAAATCTAGCTGAAATATTTTCTTAATTATCCTAAATAGCATTATATATCGATGTGTTTGAGAGCAGTAGTAAGGACTCATTTAAGATATACAAGCGAAAATTCAAAATAAAATATTAAAGAGTTTTTAATTTTTAAATAGAAATATTTAAAAAATTTTTAATATAATGACTGAACTTCTTTTTACAGAAAAGAATATTTTTTATTTTAAATAGATAGCTCGTGACAAACAAAGAAATTAATTTTTCGTTCTAAAAAAATATAATAAAAAAACATGGAAAAATTTTTTTTAATTAATTCTTGTTTCTACAAGTATATAAAGATTTTTTGTGCCACATTATGCAAAATATAAATGAACCTATTCTGCCATAAACCAAAACATTTTCGTCTGACAATTATTCTCACTAATAACTTTTCAATTTCCTAACATATTTTATTATAACTAATTACTTCATTACGTCTATTCAGTTTCGTTTGAAACTTTCAATAATAAATAGCTTACATTTTTTAAGTGTATTCAATAATTTTTGAAAATTCAATTTGTCGCTTAAGAATTTTAGGGAAGAGATTAATTTTCTAACAATTGAATGAAAGACTGATTATTTCTCAATTACCAATTCCTCCCCTGCTTTACTGTAGCTATTTTTAGAATTACTTTCAGGAAGTCAGGTTAAATAGCCCGTTCTATACATATCATAATATATTTGATTCAATTTAACAATTATCAGAATTCAATGCAAAATTTATTATTATCCAAAATATATATAGCTATAACTTCATAAATTTATAAATATTTTAGGATAAAATAAATTGAATATAAATTAGGGAATTAAGAGCGAGAATAAATTTTGGAGAGTTCAATCAGTATATTCATTCAGAAATTTTAACTTCCTGCTTGAGGAAAAATTTTCAGTTAATATATTTTTAGGCTTTTATCTAATGATAATATAGGTGTTCAGTTTTTCTTATTATATTGTATTTCTAGATCCTCATTTCTGCTTATTGAAGTTCCGAAAAGCAGCCAACCACCAATTTATTTTGTTTAATGGACAATAGACGAGATTAACATACGGAGTGGCTTCGTCTGCATCTCTTCAAACCAATGGTTGGGCATAGGAATTAGGATAGCTTTAATATTCATGAATATTCTTAACACGACAATCTTCAACTAGTGTAGATTCAAACCAACAGCTTACCAAATATGAGATTAAGATTTTTCTTCACCAGGTTACTGATCCCGTTGTATGCTCATAAATATATTATTTACATGTCTAGATTTTCAATGAGCAATATTTAATTTTGTTAGTATAATTTTTCTTCTTGCAACATAATATGTTTAGTTACCAAAGAACTTGATATAATACATACTTGATATGATAATTTTATTTTTGTCGTAATCTAGCTTAAATAAAATATTAGATAGAGAGTATTGAAAATTACTCTATCTACCAAAATGCATTTAGACATCCTTGTAAATAAGGATATCTGCTGAAGTCTTGATCTACGTCACGCGTTGTGCAGAAAACAGTATTAACTTAGGTCGCGTTCAAAATACTGCAAAATTCAGAGCTGTCTAACTTCGAGAATGCGTGATTGTTAGATACCATGGAAAAGGCCGATTTTTATGGAACATACCTAGAAGGATATCATCCCAAAATCGATTGTGGCTTTTAAAATTACGAAATTGAAAAAAGACGATGATCATTGGAATTGGCTTCAACTTTTATATCCATGAAACTAAGAAGTAGAGACCACGAGCTCTATCAGAAGAAATGTGGAAAAAAAACGGCACCAAACTGCTGGCTCACATATTCCAGAATTTCCAATAAGCATCCACACTGTTGTTTATAAATATGATGCCGAAGAAAACACATTTGCTTGGTTTCAATGGTCGTGCTGCCACCCATAAGGATTTGATTACAAAATCCAAACGCCGTTGTCGATTTTAGAATTGCCAGACACGTCAAAAATTGAACCGTAAATGAGGGAAAGCAGATTTTTGAAGTGATGAATTCAAACTCTACTAGTAGCACTAAAGAGTCTAGGTTTGGCATATGTCTTGAGAATGCCTATTGACAGAATGCGTTGTGGCTGCAGTAAAGTTTGGCGGAAATAAAACTATGATCTGTAGATGTTTCTTGTAGTGTGAACTGGGACTCTTAATCACAATTTATAGTAGACTTAAGTTGATTCCTACTCTTTTATTCTAGGCAACAATGTGCTTTCTATGCTGTTGCAATTTAACAGATTGGATCATCATTACTTCCAGAATGAGAATGCCATTTTTCATGTTGTGTTGTCCATCATGGATTGGTAACAAAGCAGTGGACCGATTGAACTGGCCTGTTCAGAGTTCTGATTTGAATCTTATAGAACACATCTAGGATGAGTTGAATCGTCGAACTAAGCAATAATCAAAAACGGGTAAAATAAATTGCATGTCTTCTCCAAACCGGGTAGAAGAAAATACCACTGTCAACCAAACACTTGTAGAAAGCATACGTTTGAGGGATAAGTCTGTAAGTACCTCAAATAAAAATTCTACCAACTATTGAATATGATTAAGTAGTATTTATCCGAGGTATCCAAATATTTTTGGTAAATAGTGTATTAAGTGCTCAGCTT
>JAPDSC010095040.1:70998-89470 GCA_026290005.1 Latrodectus geometricus | reverse complement strand
ATTTTTGGTAAATAGTGTATTAAGTGCTCAGCTTTAAAAAATTTTGTCACTCATAATGTGTTTTAGATTCTGCACATATTAAGTTAGTTAAAAGAACTGATTTTGGTATAATTTGAAACTTATGAAAAGGGACATTAATTACCACACGTGAAAGACTTTTCCAATTAACCATATTTTTCGTTAATAAATGTATTATTTCCAGAATAAAATCAAAATTTTCAGACTTCAAGTTTATTTACAATATTAGAACTAAAAATTAAAAAGAGAATTTCTGATGAAATGAATGAAAAACAATTGTCTATAACTCTCTTATATTACAAATATTTGGAGTAATAATTTCCTACAGCGCTCAAGGACCATCATGATAAAACAAATTAGCATACATAAGAACTAAGCATTTAACACCATGTTAATGGGTAAATAAAAAAATTACATAAAGGGATGATGATGTGGTAATCAGTTTACAATTTAATAGAATAATATTACTATATTTAATGTAATATTACTTTAATAAATTTATAGATTTAAATATCACACTTTATATATTAATTACTAAAACATATTAACTAAAATTGAATTTCTGAACAAAAATAATTAAAATATTAAAACATATGAATCATATTAATTGACAAATTTTACTAATCATTTTTATATACTGAAAGAAGTTTAACGTCTTTGAATTTTTTAAATTTGTTTGCATTTATTTTCATAAGCTTGTTAAAGGTTTAGAATTCTCATGTGTTTTGAAAACTTTTTAATGAGGTGAATTATTTCAAAAAGTTTTTAAACAAAACAAACTAAATTTACAAAAGAAAAACAAAATCTCGTATTTTTACTACTCCAAATCCATTGAGTAAAATTTTATGCTAGATTTTTTGCATTTAATACCAAAAATTATTTTACCTGTCGCTCATTAAAATAAACTAAATTAAAATTATTTATTAGGGGTGTAGAAATGTTCACAACTTGTATTGCAAATTACGAAAAACGTACTCATGATATTGAAATTACTAAAATTACATTTGACATTGTACTATAAAAGGATATGCAAATATTTTGGATGATATTTGTACCTCCTGATTTCCTGCAATAAAAAATATGCTTGAAGCTTTGCTATCCGAAGAATTAAATTTGAAGTAAATTCACCATTTTCCTAAAAATAGAATCTAATGTTTATTTATAGACGAATTTAACACTACATATTTGATAATATTGCTTCATTTGAAAAAATATTTTCTAAATTGCTCATATTTTAATCAAATCAAAAATACAAATTAAATAACTGTTAAATTAAGAATTTAATTGTTGAAATGTAAATTGAAGACATTATTGTGTTGATTCTTTAATATTTACAAAGAGTTATGCTCATTAAAAATAGTATGAAAAAATGATAAAAAAGAAGTTATTCAATGCAAGACGAGATGATCTGCAGCAGATAAATTTGTAAATGAGCGATCTTATCTCTTTGATTGTACAAAATATACAAAATAACATATAAAAAGCAGCAGAACAACCAATGCCAAAAGTTACGTCACATATAGAAAAGCACATTTTGCTCACCGCATTGGTTTGTGTTTGATTTTCAATACAGTTGCATTAAGAAATAGGTTGTTAAGAGCAGCTAATTGTCTCTAAGAGCATATGAAGTTAGACAAATTACTTTTTACCATTGGTCTTCAAAAACCATGAGTGTTTAGTTAAAGGCAAATGAGCATACTCGTTGATGCGCTTCATGGCATATTATCAAAAAACTTATACGAGGAATGCATTTTTTTTCTTCGCATGCCAATGTACAAAGTGTTGTTTAGTACTAAATCATTGTTACCCTGTAATAATGGTCACGGTGGCTGGTTGGTTAGGGTATAGTTCTCGTTACCAAAAGATGGTGAGTTCGAAGACCGGCTTAGCCGAAGATCCGTCGTGTTCAATAATGGTGACAAGGGCACGTAAAATATGTCGCATCGCAATGTCCTCCATGTTCCCATTACAAATTTATACCTCTGGGGATGGTTGGAGCCAGACTTTGGGTCTTCACTGGTTTCAATCTCTAATTTGGAAGATTTAGATGGTGCTGCCATCTATGCGACAAAAGTCGTACTTCCACCTTTATATGAGTGTGCTCTATTCAAAAACGGAAGTCGCCCTCTTTCTGACTTCATTCTCCTTGTCTCTGACGGGCGGGCTTGGCGTTGCCCAGTGTCATCAGAAACAAGAACAACTCTGTAATATTTTAGTTCACTTTTTGTCCCAAGACCTTATTTAGTTTTCATAGCAAAGCATTAAATTATGAAGGCGGCATATCATGTCATTTAGTAATGCATTGCCTCTATATCTTAAACTTATTATTATGAACTAGATAATCTTTATAGAGCATTCTATATGCTAAACATTGTTGCATAAATAAATTAAACCGCATGGCTGAATTGCATAAATATATATGAAATATAATTAATATTGAGATGTTGCACCGCAGGATAAAAATATTTTGTTAAAAATGTATGAAATTTCCTTAAAGTTTCTTTTAGTAATTAAAAATTAAATAAATGTATTGTTGTGAGGAAAGTGCAATATAAATATTAAAATTAGAAACATGAACGGCATGAAGAGCTGATCATTCTAGTTTCAAACTTTATTGCTTACGATTTATGTAAGAAATAAATTTTTTTCTGATTTGTTTCTTATTAACTCTTTTGATTGATAGAAGCTATTAATAAATATGAAGAAAAAATAATTCAACCAATCAATATATTTTTACTCTAAATTTTTAAGAATACTTAAATTATTCTATTAAAACATTTTATGTTTTCGAAATGAGAAACGACACATTTTTCAAAACATCATTATACCGACTAGAAGGCCATATATATACTGTAAAACCTTGTATTTCCTTAAAAGAATATTTTAAACTTAATCTCTTAAAATTCTATCTATTTAAAATATTTATGTAAATATGAGGTCAACGATTATAAAAATAAGTAGAGAAATTCAGTGGTTCTTCTAAGCCCCCTATATATATGTACTATATAAACTGCAAGAAATTTCTTCAAATATCACTGTGATTTTATTTTTCTTTCCTTTTATTTATATTACATGGTTGGGCTCTCACTGAATCTAATCTTAAGTATGGCAACAATTTTTGATAGTGTTACCATAGTGATAGTAGACAGAAACTTCTTAAAATACAGAAGCTAAGAGATGTACGCATGAGTTTGTAATGCTCTTAAAAGGAATTTTAAACAAGGAAAAGTATTTTCCGAAAACTTTTTAGGAAGCTATCACGTTTCTGAGATTTTAGTGATATTCTACTTAAATGTAAGACTTGAATTTAAGAACAGCTTCAAACTTTTATTAGATATTAAATTTATCTTTGAAATTTCGACAGCTTAAAAGAGTACAAAACCTATTTCCTAAAAAGTATATTTCGCTCCATTTACTTACAATATTTAAGCCTCTTTTAGAACTTTTTTATTTCGTAATCAATATTTTCTATAGACGCTGTTTATTTTCATTTGTACAGTTGAAGTACTAGATTTTTTTCCATGATAATTTTGAAATAAATTAACTTAATAAAAATGTATTTGGTTTTTTACAAAAGATTTATAGGAATCAATTTTATATGACTAAGTAATATAATTTATTTATATATAACTTATTTTCCTTATTTATTTATATTTTGGATGCAAATTAACCCATTGTTCATGTTACCAAAGTGAGCCATTAACAATAACATTTCAATAGTACTTTTTTGTCAATATTTTCAAAATTGATTTGAGACATAAAAAGAATTAAATATCCGATACATAGAAATCACATTAATTGATCCATTTTTCTTATTTTTAATTTATTTCTCTCTAGTTGGAACATTTTATTATTCAAAAAGTACTTAAGCTGAATGAATGATTAATAATGAAAGAAAGAAATTTATGGACTGTTTTTATACTTTCATTTAAAAACACCATAAATTTTGTTAATTCTCAATTTTTAATCTATACAGGATGTCTATTAAAGTCCCTTGTCACCCTCTTAATTTTGGAATGTCTGCTGCTATTTTTATAAACGTGTTGTCTAGTGTAGAAAATCGGATTTGTACTATCGAATAGACCGCTCACAGCACCACCATTTAAAAACTGCGGAATTAACTTTCATATTTCGAAAATGATAAGAGATAGGAGAAAAAATTGAATAACAAAGTTGTAAAGCGTTTCCAATTTAATATGAAAAGACACTCATTGAAATGGATGTGAAGAATAGAGCAGTTAAAATGCAAATTTGTGTTTTTGTGATTCCCTACTGTGCCAAAGTGACAAATGATCAACGGAAGAAGAAAACGATTATTTATAACAATATACCTCCATTTAAGATATTCAATCTTCTCACCGTCAGCCGCGATGAATATTTGGATCTTCGTTTGCACACGTTGCAGCAATGAGGGTGGCATGTTGGCAGAATCATCCATAATGTGTCGCTTGGAGCTCTGCAATGTTTGTGGAGAGATTACATATGCCTGGTGTTTTAGGTACACTTACAGAAAAAAGTCCAGCTGAGTCAGATAAGATGAATTTGGAGGCCATTCTTCGAAACCTCCATATCCAATTATATAGTTCCTGAATTCTCTAATGAGGTATTGCTTCGCTGAAGAGGTAGTGTGAGCAGGAACTCCATCATGTTGAAACCATACATTCCTAACATAAGGTTTTTGATAAAAATTGGGCATTACGTTCTGCAGCAGCAGCAAATACCGTGCACCTGAAAAGGTACCATCTTACAATATTAAACAGATAAACTGGTACAGTAAATTGCACACAAAAAGTTAAAACCAAACCGCACTTGATCTCTAACATCAGTATAACTAGAATTTTCAGAGCACAATACTAAGTGAGTTTCTATTGTACATACCATTCCATGAAAATTATGCCTTCCTTCCACTTTACAATTGGCAAGAATGTTGGATGGACCTGTAGCTGATTCAAAACGAAGTTGTTCTATGAATAACTTAAACCCAACCAAAGTAAAATATGTTGTGGCATTGGTCAGTAAAGATAGATGACTGATTCTTATACGATTTTTCCAAACCAGACTTTTTGAGAGGCCACAAGGTTCACTGATAGTATCCCATTGCATTATGCGAGGGTTTATGATAGAATAACTCATCTGGTTGCCTCCTACCTTTGCTGGTCTGCTTGATCGATCTTGACTAGTCACGCAGCCTATCTTTCCTAAGCATTTTACAACAGATAGGGAAGTTTGATAACGATGCAGGTTCTACAGGAAAACGTTCCAGGTACGACATGCCTTGAGTCCACATTCACCAAATAGTAAAACCATCTCACAATACTCACCTTTGGAAAGTAAACCTTAAAACATAGTAGGAACTCTATAAAATGTCTCTTTTATATTAGTGGTCCCAAGCGAACATGTGCGACATTTTTTATAAATTTATTTGCATTCTGTAGAAATTTCGGACATTAAGTACAAGTTGATGTTGAAATAAGTATAACGATGCAACTCTCTGGGTTTGAATCAAAGCCCTTTGAACTAGGAATCGAAAGTAATATCAATTTACTACTTTGCTGTGTTGTGTTAAGCCCGAAAAATAATATTTTCTCCTTCTGCTTACATTTCGTGATGTCACAGCGTAGGAAATCACGAAAATACAAAAGCATGTTTTAACTGTTCTATTTTTCAATTTCATGTCAATGAAGTATCTTTTCATACAAAATCGATAACACTCTAAAATTTTTCTAATTCACTTCTTTCCCGTATCTCGAACCATTTTTGAGATACCAAATCTAACTCCGCAGTTCTCCACCAGATGGCTCTGTAAGTTAGTCTTATTCTGTAGCGCATATTCGATTTACTTTACGAAGATACCACGTTTATGAAAATAGTAGAAACCGAGAGAAGATGATAAAGGACATTAGTGGGCATCCTACTTTTCAAACTTACCAGAAAATATTTCATTGATTTATTTTTTTAATATTTCTGTAGTAAATGAGATGTTCATTAGTAACTTAAACATCTAACAAATATTGTGTGTGTGTGTAAAATAATTTCATTTTCATTATCTTATAATTTCAGTAACTTCAAAAGGTACAATTTAATAAATATTTTTCCTACAGCATGGATTAACGTAATTTAATCACTCATATATAAAAGCATTACTTATGAAAATATAATTGTTATAAGATTACTATCTGTTTTTTTCTTGATGACATTAGAATTTTGTTATGACTTACACATCAGATTTTTTTTTTCCTTTTGAGTTCAAATAACTTTTTTTTTACTTCATTAATAATACATAATTCAACAATCGACGAAATAAATATCCGGTTTGCTGTCAATAAATCAAAACTAAACTCCTACTGTCAACAAAAAATGACAAATATAAACTTTAGAGAGTATCTCACATTTAGGAGATAACTGTCGAATTACGTGACAGTGGGGGTATATTTCTGGACGTTTTCTGGGCAACTGACATTTTGACAAAAATCTATAATATATGGTTATTTCAATATACATTATACTGAAATCATTATCGAGAACTATTTCCTATAAATATTGATTACATTGCAATAGTTTTTTAAAGCTAATTCCAACAAAAGTAAAAAAAAATCATAATAGTTTTAATAATTTTTTTAAATAACTGTAAACCTCTTCAATCAAGAAATCCTCTATAAAAATTAAATATCTGCTTTACGTTATGAGAAGCATTGAAGAGTGATTAAATTTACTCTGAAATTTTTTAGGAATAGTTTTCTTGTACGTTTTCTAATCAAATTAATTCATGCAAAGGATTATTGAAGAAAATAATCCATTAGTGAAAAAAATGTGCCAAATAGAATGTTATAAATATAATCTAGTGTCTCCTTTTCGGTTGTTTCGCTCTCAAAAAATATTTTGAAATACATTTTTTAGTAATATTTTAATACATTTTTTAGTAATAATCTTAATAAAAATGCTACAAATTATCTTTCACAAAAAAGTTAAGATAATCTTTAAAATAATCTGGTTACCGTTCTTAAAACAAAGAGCTTATTATATTTTTTCCTATTAAATTTTCTGTAGATAAGCATTTTTAATATAAAAAATTCGTTAATTCTTATAATACTGAATTTAGAAAAACATATTTTTTAATAATAGATTTCTTTTAAATGTAGCAAAAAACTGCTAACAATAAATCTTTTTATTTGTTAACTGTATTTTTTTCTAATTAGAAAGAAATTAATAAGTGATTACAAAAAAGATTGTCTTTAATGGATTAATTTTAATATTGGTGGACGTTTATTTGAGCTAATTGTTAATAGATTTAATTAAATAATTTATCCTCTTAACGCAATGATTATAAACAGCTTTGAAATATTTATTAAACTTTTTTGTGTATTCTATAATTTAATTAAAAGTAACCATAAATTTCCAAATATTTGGATGAAGGAAAACTCTAAATGATTACATTAATTGTTGTTGGGATATTAAGTCATGCAGGAAATTAATTTAAACGAATGAAAAAAACAAAGCATTAAATAGAATATATATATCTGCATTACTTTTCAATATTAATAAAATTGTATCTTAAATTAAATTTTTGAGGACATTATGGTTACATTGCAAACAAAGCTGGTATTCGGTTATTAAAGAAAACATTTTACCACACAATAGTTAAAACTTTCCTCTATGTCATCGAAGTAACCACTAGAACAAAAGGTCTAAAATTTCACACTACAAATCAAGTCAGAAAGAATTACAAAATTATAGCAAATATCATTCCTTAAGACTGCGAACATTATCGGCAATACAAAATCATAAAAAAGGACACTAAGAAATGTTTATGAAATCGATTTATTGATGGAGTAAAGTAATATTTAACATAATAGTAAGTAATATTTAACACATCGATATTTTCAGATTCGAATTATCCACTAAGCTGATTTTTTGAGAACAGTTCTGAGAACAAACTCGTAAGTAATTCAAATGTTTTGAATGCATAAGTTATTGGACTTACATGTTTATTATATTCTACATAAATGTTGGCATTTTTAAAAAGAAAATGAATATTCAACTGAACCTAATTGAAAATTGAATATATAGTTTTTTTTTTTTTTTTTTTTTTTTTTTTTTAATATTATACTTTCCATTTGAAAGTAGGTTTTTTTTATATACATAAAAAAAATTGTACATAATAATTAACCATGGAGCTTACTAAAACCCAGCTGGTTCAGCAGTTACTTTCTCTAATTTTGCCAAATTAATGTAAAATATTTGCTTTACTCTAATTAAGGATGCATTGTATGTAAAAACATTATAGTTTTCACTTAATTTGTGCCTAATAAGTAATATTTCAAAAGCTGGAGAAGCCGCAGATCTTCCTATGAAAATATCACATGTTATTAAAATGGCTTGACTTTATTATAAAGTTAGCAAATGAAAAAACTTTTTGAATATTTATTAAATATTTTCAGGGAAAAAACAATGAATTCTTAGAGATATACAAGAGAGTGATATTTGAAAAAAGCCACAAATATTTTATAACAAAAATAACCAAATAAGTTCCTCGATTGCTGTCATATAATGAATATTTGTGAATATTTTTATAGAAATAGTTCAAGAGTCAACTATTTTGTAAATTATAATAGTAGGCTAGAAAAGAATTAATTAAAATTTCCATACAAAGATAAAAAAAATATTATCATTAAGAATACATTCAAATTTTGCTTAACAATATTTAAGGATTCTTTTCAGCTTTTTCCCAAAACCCCAGTATTAACTCTTAATCTTCGAAATAGAAATTTTCATTGAATTTGTTCAGTCTTTTATTGTTAGAATCTATTACAATATTTGATTCTAATATTGAAAGACGAATATCCACTAATTTTCTAGATAGATTAATTATTTTTGGCATTAAATGACACATTTTGAAAGGAAAAAGAAAAATTACAGAAATTATTGAGAAGTGTCTATTTTTGGGGCAGATTGTTAAAGATCAAGATATTCTAACTAGATTTTCTTTATCATCGTGTCATATAATTATTCTATTGTTGTCAATTTGCATGTCTTTTCTAGTATCTTTCCATTGGTATTTATTTAAAATTAGATTAATAAGATTTGACCTTTGTATGTGCATCAGAGACATTTCTTTAGTTAATACCCCATTAAATCCTTCAATTAGTCTAATTAATATGTATACAAAGCAGTATAAGACAAGTATTTAATTACATTTAATACAAGTATTTCATTGTAATCAATTACCTAATCAACTGTCTTTAACAATAGGAGAAGCTTCTGAAAGTAACTTTTCTCTTCCAAAATTACTTTAAAAATAATATTATTTTACTAAATTTTGCGGATTTTTTTTTTGTTTGTTTATCATAGATTTAACATTTATAAAAGGATTTAATTGATTGACCCATAATTTTCTATCAATAATGATATGTTTTTATATTATATAAATATTTTCCTTACAATTTTACATTATTTCCTTTACAATTTTTATATTTTATAAATATTTCCTTTACAATTTTACGTTATGGTATCTAACTTCGTGAAAGTCAAAATTAATTTTTCTTCCGCAGATAAAAATTTCATATAAGTTGTCCTTCAGATAGTCTCAGTGTACTTTAATATAATACTACTCTCCTCATAAAAAATATAAAATTTAACGTATAATCAACATGGAATATTGGACAAACAATGCTTAACGAATTTTTCAAAAGATCGCTTTGAAATTGTAGTTTTGTATATCTGAATAAGTATTATAATTCATGATTTCGTTTTATGATAAAATCAATGATTTATTTCCCTTATTATAGAAGAGTTCCATTGCGTTAAAAATAAATAATAAGGGAAACCTTTTTATGATAAAAAAAAAACTAGCACTTTTATAATATATTATGTATTATATTTATTCAAACTAGCACTTTTGTTACCACTTTATTTCCTACAATAAAGTTACTGCATTTAAATAAGCCCTAACAAAAGTTACCAAATTTAAGCTGATTTCTCATTTATCTTCAAAAATTTGAAATATAAAGCATGTATACATAATATGTAACATAACACTTGCATTGGGTTAAATATATCCTTTGGTTTATCCAAAGATATTAAGTATAAGTGTTTCTTTCGAAGAATAGTATAAATAAAATTTCAAACCAATTCTGTTATCTGTAATTTAAAATATTAGTAATATCCTCCTTCGATATTAATGTGAATTCCATCCTTCTCTCCAAAGAATTAAATTAATTTCAAAACTTTATAGAGGACAATATTTTAACGGCTAACTGCTTCTGGAAACTGCTATTCTTGTTTTATTTTGTTTTTTCATTTAAAATTTTGAAATTACTTTTTTCCAACTATTTCATTTATTTATAGTATAAAAGAAAAAAATTTTCTGTTTTGTAAATTTTTTTAACAAAAGATCGCCAAAACAAGAGATTAAAGTTATAAAAAACTGTTTTGATTTGCTTGTCACTCAACAATCATTTTTTTACACACAAGAGCTAATTAGACAGGGACCTACGGCTTAAAATAAATTCCAAACCATAACATTTGCAAGTCCAAAGCCACTCAAAAACACCCAAGCAAAGGCCAAACCCCTGCAAATATTAGAACAAATGAACTGTTGAAGGCAATAGCGCTAATCATTCGCGCTTGGTTTAAAACATCCGATGTAATTAAATGTGAACTTAATTTTTACTAATTCAATTTAGACGGATAGCAGAAACTGATTTTGATAAAATAGAAGTGAGTTTTGGAAGTGTTTATTAGAAGGAAAATATAAAGATCGTAAAATATATCATTTATACATACATGACATAATTGGAGTTATTACTACATTTTATCAATTTTTATTTAGTCCAGTATGCATGGTTTTGGATATTTATTTATAAAGCATACAGATATATTGCAACTCACATAAATCTATTTGATTAAACTTAGAAATATTTTGAACTTTGAAATCATAAAATAAATGTATATACTTCGCAAATCTAATATCGATTTATTTAGAATGATTATTTTTTCCTTGATTTAAAAGCAAAACGTAAAAAAGAATCGACATTTGAAACTGAAATTGTAAGCATTCTAACCTCAAAAAATTCATCTTTTAGAGGAAAAAAAGTAGTTCAAAAATACCCCTTGCTGTGCGCGTTGGTTGACTGATCCACTTTCTTGGGATCATTGATACACCTGATAAGGAAAGGAAACATGAAACTAGCTCGTGTAATTACTCTGCTTGAGAATATGGATTCGTCGACTTGCTTAATTGCAGGGGATCGCGAGTTGTAAGTACGTTTCTCTTCACTTCATTTGATTCATAAATTCTTTTTTCGTTTTTACATAAATATCTCTGTTTAAACATGAATTCAAAATATTTAACATTGTCGGTTGCACTTGTTTCAAGGAATTCAAATATTATCCAAATACTCTTGTGATTTTTATTTATATATTTTTTCTTTTCGCATTTACTGTGTTAGTTTACTGTTTAGATTAACTCTTTTAGGTATTTTAAAAATATTTTTGAAATTTTATTCAATATTATCACAATGATAATAAGCAAATTAGTGTAGGGTTTTGCCATACAAATCATTAAACTTACATGAAATTGTTATTGGAAACGATATTAGGAAAAAGTTGTTATGAAAATAAAAACTTTTACAATAAATATTTTTATAAACTTTATTTTTAATTAAATTATAAAAATTGCTTTTCTGTTCATGCATTTAATAACTCGATTCATATCTTGGAGGTCAAGCAATCAATACCTCATTTATATTCAAGTTATTTTCATGGTAAACAATTTTTCTTTTTAAATGTTTATTTTTAATACATAGTGCATATTTATTATAAAGTTAAATCTACGCACATTCTCAAATCCTTATTTTTACAGTGCTTTTTTCATGTTGTTTAAATTTTGTTAATATACATTTAAATATCAAATATAGTTTGCAAATTTAGAATGTAACTAAACAAAGAGATACTTCGAGACAATAAATTTAGTTTATGTCATTTTTATAATATACTATGGCAGATTTATTGTGATGTAATTTAAATTTAACTCTCAGGTAATAATTTATTACGTAGAATTAAATTTAGATTATGTCACAATAAATATATTTGATTCATATTTTGAATCGAATACCCAAGAGATATGAATCAAATGTATAAGATAAATAATATGTAATTAAATTAATAATTATAAAATATTTTAAATTAAAATATTTTTACAATTATTAATTTATTAACATTTTCCAAAGAAAGCTATTATTCATTAATCACAAAACTATATGATGTAATATATTATTTAAAGCGAAAATATTTAAAATTTATGAAGATATAATTCTTAAGTAATTCTAAGCTACGTCTTTTCAATTTTTTGTAAAACGTAATTTAATTTCCACTAGTTACTAAAAGAATGTTAAATTTTAAAACTCGTTGTTTTAGAGTAAATTACTTTCCTTTCAATTTATAATAAATTTATAAAAATACATAATTTCATCATTTACTCTTACTGTTAAATGAATTATACCAAAGATTTTTGAATTTACCAAATATCTTTCATATAATATATCTAATATATTTCAAGTTAAATTATATTTGCAGCAAATCAAGATCATAAAAAAATTATTTTCATAAATTTCAAACTTTACGGTATTACAAAAATGGTCTTATTAAAGTTACTAATATTTGCGGAATTCATATATTCATAGATATCTTTCTCCAAAAATCTAAATTTCTAATGCCAATAAAACTTTCATTTCGTATCTTTAAATAAATGAACCAAATTAAGCATTTTAATTTTCTCGAAACTCACGATATGATTATTTTATTTTTCATCAACAGAATGTGATAAAATTTTTGGTGTAATATTATTGAATTTTCTTAAGAAAAGAAAAATAATGTATATTAAAGTGCGTATTTCTAGAAAAACTTCCCTTTAATTTATTTTTAAATTTCTAAATAGTGAAATAATTAGTTAAATCATTTATATATTTTAAATATATGTGATTAAAAGTTTCTAATTCATATATTCATGTTTAAATTATTCATAGTTTCTTGTTTTTGAAATGAATTTCTAAAATTTCTAGAATTCTCGTGTAATTTAAGTTTTATCAACATTAATTGTAATGAAAATATTTACTTTTCTTTTGTTTCTAAATACTGCACAACTTTTAAGAATTATGATGCGCTTCCTTTTCTCTTCCTTTTTTTTATTTATTTTTTGTTTCATGCAAAAATGATGTTACTTTGGAATTTTTAATTAAAAAAGATATTGTCTAGACGTCTGCGGAATTATTTAGACAAGGTATATTTAATTCAATTAGTTTATGTATCTAAATATAACCTCATTGCTTATATTTTGACATCCAAAAAACTTAAAACTTCAGGAAGCTAGGTAAACTTTACATTATTAATTAGTAAATATATAATTTTACATGTTACTAAATATTACAAAAAATTTAATTTTTCAATTTTTTTTTTTTTTTTTTTTTTTTTTTTTTTTTTTAATTTGATAGTCTTTTGAGAGAAAACAAATA
This sequence comes from Latrodectus geometricus, assembly GCA_026290005.1. NCBI lineage: Eukaryota > Metazoa > Arthropoda > Arachnida > Araneae > Theridiidae > Latrodectus > Latrodectus geometricus. The sequence continues at coordinate 75,944 of JAPDSC010095040.1, read as the reverse complement.
GGTTATTTCTAAATAAAAAAATATTTTTAAGCAATAAGAAAGCACGTCACAAATTTCTTTTTCACTAGAATTGCTCCTCATTATGTTTGTAAACATACTTATTTTGATAATTTGTTTTCAATAAATATTCTAATGTTCAAATTGTATATAATTTGAAGTAATTCAAATAAAAAAAAAACTAAGAATTTAATTTTTAACTGATAAATTTCCTTACGCAAATCATTTAACTAGCATTTAATTAGTAAAATGCAATATTAATTTGATAACCTAATAAGTTTATATATTTATAGAGATGTTTATACTTGCAAATAGTGATAAGTCTAAAAATACGATTCCTTTTTTGATACTCATATTAATTAATCAACTTATATTTTTTATAAAAAGATTTTAAAATACATTAATTGAACCCACTTTAAAAACAACTCACTTTTATTAAACTTAAAATCTGATCCGAGTTTTTACGCATTTTAATGTTATCATAATTTTAACACATTAAAATAACATTTTTACTTATTTTAGTGAGTTGATATTATGATAACGTGCCAAATATTTCATATTTCGGTATTTGTATCATAATTTAACAAATATTTTAAAAATTCATTATTTTTGAATAATTAAACCAAAAACCACTCTAGTTTGTTAGCCATCGCTTAAATTTTAGTCAATTATAACCCCATAAAATATTATTATCATAGTAATTTCTTATTTGTTTTTATTTTGCTGCAAATTATTCTTAGGATTATAAGCTGGTTTATCAATAGATAAGAAATACTGTAACTAGTATGTAAAAGATTACTCTTTTTAAAAAAATAAATAATATTTAAAATATTCTGGATTTTTTATCCGTCATCAAAATGTCTGTTCTAAAAACATTTGTGCTCGACAAAATTAATCTTTTAATAAATAATGCTTCATACATAATCTTAAGAATTATGATTTCTTAATCTTAATCTATTATCATTTATAAGAAATTAGTAATCCTCGAATAACTTTGATTACTTATTCATCTCTTATAAATATTCATCAAAAACACCAGAGTACAATCAGGGCAATTCATTTAAATTTTTCGGTCTATTTTGTTCCATAAAAATGGCAACATTGCAAGAAAACGGAAAGTATAATTTTTCAAGTAGTAAAATTGAAAATCACCGTAAATTATCCTATAACATTACTTCTGCTATAACTTTTCTGCATATACAGTCATGGATAAGATACAAGATTAGTCAATAAAGAATGATGGTCGTATTTCTTTGTCAAAAATTGAAAAACAATTACATTTGCAATAAAAGTAAAATCTTAATGTTTCTCAAAATACTTTTTTCATATTGATAGAAATATAATTTAAGGATATATTTATAATTCAGTTTTCAAAAATAATGAATAAAATTAATAATTTTATATTTCATCATACGTGAGGAAAAACTAACATGTTAAAATTCATTGTAAGAGTGGAAATACATCAAGTTAGTTCATTTCTTATATAAATTAAAATCTTCTATTCTTGGTTTAAATGTTCCCACTATACTTATCTATCTTTCTTACAAAAGATCAATAGTTAATTGATGTTCATAACATTTTAGTATTCTTGAAATAGAAGAATCTGTAAATACATCTAAAGTTGGTAATGTTGAAGATGAATGAAATGATCTGTGAATGATTGATCCGACGTTTTCAATGACCAAGCACTTATAAGTTTCATGTTTTGTATGGAAAAAGAAAGAAAATTTGTAAGAAAGAGAATAAAAAGAGATAAGAAAGAGAAAGAAGAGTACCACATGTTTACTTAAATTGCGAGTCTCTTTTTTTTTTAATGCTGCAAACATTGTGAAGAAGTTGAAGATCCTGAAAAAGTTGTGCTTGTGTGAGGAGTTATTTAAAAAAGGAAATTCAAACCGGAAAGCACTATAAAAATATATAAGTAAAATCCATTATAATTTTTACCGTGCTTAATTGCCAAAATTGGGTAATCATAAAAAATAAAATGAACATTAATGAGGGAGTAAAAGATTATTAAGACAATAACTATTGAAGATATACAAATTATCATCCTGTATCTTATAAGAGAGCATGTTTTATGTGTATTTGCAATAAATTACGACAATTGATAAAATAAAAAAGGCATGATAATTTATTTCCAATTTTTCTATTAAATTTATAAAGTTATTTTTATTATACGAAAAGAGAAAATTCATAAATTAATAATTGTTTAGTCTTTCAATTGAAAAATCGACGATGGTTCGAAATGGGTAAAATATATAACATTTCAAATTAATATTAATTTATTCAAAAATTCATAAAAATATTTTCTTTAGCTCATGCTTGAAGTAGTAAGATAAAACTCGTTTTTTCACATATATTTCAAAATAGTAGAAAGCTATATCATAAAATGATCCTAGATATTGTTATGATATTTTCTCTAATTATATATATTCTTATATGTTACTATAAAATGCCAAAGTTATAAAATAATCCATAATATGTGAGACCTTTTTCCTGGTAGAAAAGTATTCTGAAGGATCAAAAAGGAGAGAGAGTCAAAAAGGATATTACCTCAACATTTATACATAACTGTGAAAGTATTACTGAATTGTGGTGCAGAATTTTTACTCGAACTGGCGTTTCAATAATCTATGAATTGTAGTTACTTGAGTCAAATTAACCAAAAAAGTTGCTTTCATTACCCAAAATGATCATGAAAGACTTTTACTTAGCAAAATGATATAATTATGCCATTTTATCTGCTACTGGTAAATTTGGCTCATGACAACAACTTTAATGTAAAAATCATTACATAAAATTCCATTTATATTTGGGAATATCATGAATAGCTGAAAATTGTCTCTTAGAAGAGAAAAGTAATAAATTTCAGTCAATTATTGATTCATTATGATAAAAAAAAGGTCCCGATCCATAGCAGTTTAAAATACTCAAAATCATTGTTAACGTTTAATGTCTTATATAACAACTTAGAGTTTTTAGCTGTCAGAGACTGTATCTGACTTCAATCCTACCATTAGGTCTTCATATGGTCAAAAAACATTTTCCAGTTTTTGAAGTTCAAAAAAAAAATGTTTTCACAAAAGTAGCAAAAGATCTAAAATGAAAAAACTATTGTTAGTAAAAGCACTATCTAATTCCGCCATATTTCATTAACGTATATTTTGTTCTAATGTCATCACAGGAGGTTTGTTTTTCGTCTCTAATACATTGTTTCTTCTATTTGTAATAAGTTGCTCATCTGTTAAAATTTCTAATATTTAACTAATCTTAATAATTGAAAATTTCAGTCAATCTGTATGCTGACTATTGTGGAAGGGGAAGCCTAAAATTCTGTTTTCTCTTCATTCTCTTAAAACAAAAGATAAAGGTATGTTAATTTAACATTTTAAAATAAATGGAATACACCATCCTATAATATCATAAAAACACCCTTCGTTCAAATTCTATTGTTAAAATCGTGTTATTGCAATTAAGACAGAAATCTTTTCATTTGAATCACTTGTTGTAAGTACAAAAAAAATCCTAATAATATTTTGCCTAACTATACATTTCTTATAAGCAATGTTCTTGACGTTTTGATAGTTATAACAACAATAAAAACTGTCAAGGTTACATGTAATTTGAACTTTTTGATTTGAAAACTAATATGTAACTCAATATTTATATTTTAATATAAAAATTTTAAAAAAATATTAAGCAACTCAATTATGACATTCCATTTACACGTCATATTTGCGAAAATATTTTGTAAACAATAAAAATTCCAAGGGAAGAATTCTAATAATAAGTTCAGATTTGTTGCGATAGATTCTGAAAAATAAATCAATAATTCTTTCGTTTCATATAAGTTTGTGAAATCATGTTAGTGGAACACAGGTGTCTAATGGCGTTGAGTAATACTTTAAATGACATTTTCAGAGATTTTGAAAATGATACTTTCGATTACTATTTTGAAACCCATCTTTACAACAAATATTTAAAGACGAATTGCTTAGAAAGATCTTCATAGTAAGTTTTGCTTTCCGAAAAGAAAGTAAATTTGTTTCACAAAACAAAAATGAATAGAACATCGAAAAGATCTTTAAGCAAATATTGTTTTCCTAAAAGTACTTGTCAAAAATGTGTCCTAATTTATCTAGCTAGGTTTAAGAAAATATTTGTCAGGCACTAGCAGGGAAATACTTTAAAATAATATTTCCATTTTAAAAAGAATACTATGGTTTAACAAAACAAAATTGCAAAATAAATATAATGTTGAGATTCTTTAGTATAATATGTCAGTAAAATCTTGTCTTAATAAGCAGAAAACATCATTTTTGTTCTTCAAACTGTTATTTATTCAGAAAACTTCCATAAAGGAAAAGTATTCGTTTTTGAATTAATTTTTTATTTGACTTTTCGATTTTGATATATTTTTGGCAAACATACAATGAATTATTAATTTAGACTTACAATAACTTTATAAATAATCCCGTTTCTTATTATGTTTTAAGCAAGAAGTAAAATTAAATTTTTTAAATATTTAGCCATTTCTTAACTGCAATTAATTTTTATGGTGAAAATTAAATGTTTCTAAGCAATAAAATTAATTAAAGAATGGAAACTCTTTTCTACCTTTCAAAATGAAAATTGAGACACTTATTATGATCAACATTTCCACCTAGAATTGCAAAATGATTTATGGTAGTTGGAAATCTTATTTGCTATATGTCAAAAATCAAGAAAAACTCAAAATTAAGCATAAATTAAAATTTCTCATAACTGTTTGACAATCAACTACTGTAAAATATGTTCTTTTTGTCAAAAAAATTATAAGAAAATTTCGTTGGGTGATACGTATTTATTAAATAAAAATAATTTATTAAATATTTCATAATTCCTTTTACTTCATTATTTCAACAAAGAACTTCAAAATATTTATTTACATTTATATATATATATATATA
>JAPDSC010095040.1:43509-63028 GCA_026290005.1 Latrodectus geometricus | reverse complement strand
TTAAACAGACGATAATTGCCATTTCATGATAACTTTCCATTTCACAGACCCAAGCCTGTTGACTTGAAGTTTGGGAAAGCAACGTCAAAGTCTCATATCTTACTTTAATCTCACAGATCCTTCCTCTTAATCACCACAATATTTTATTTTGAAAAATAGAATCAGGAATGGATAATTTGTTGCAAACACTTAATGATGATTTCCCAGTAATTTCACTATGAAAAGTCATGCTAAAGTTCTATAATTCAATTCGAAAATGAATGTATGACTTAAGCGTTGGTCATATAATAGGCTTTCATCTTATTAACATAAATTTCTTTCTTTATTTCTGAAAGTTTCTATAGTTTTGATAATTACTTGCATATTAATGGTTTAGTTAAATTTCTCTAAGATAAGCCTCTGAAAATAATTTTGTTCTAATTAAAAAACAATACATGAAATAATTATTGAAATCTGTATAATTATTTTTCTTGATAAATAACAAACTACATAAAAAATTTTGGCACAGTGTTCAACAACTCATTTAATGTTTACAATGGTTACTGCATCTTTATCCAAAATATATTACTTTGCTTAAATCAAAGATGTTAAATTTTGATTTTCAATTTCATAATAATTAACAATAAACCAAAGCTATTTTTAATCCCTTACCAAGTACAATGCTTTGCCAATATTTTTTTATGCAAAACATTGCAAGAGGTAGAGCTTTATAAATTCAATTCATATCCTCTGCTGGCAAATTATGTTTAAGAAAAAACTATTAGTCATTCATACAGATATGAATATAATAATGGATATTAATACTAAATAATTTATAAAAATATGTAAATTTCTTTAAAATTAGAATACGTAGCATATTAAAATTAAAACTTCTTAGAAAATGTTTCATATTCCATCCGAAAATTTTAATTCACATTTATTCTTTTTTTTTTTTTTAAACAGGATATTACATCATTCTTCATTCTACAAACGTTTTCATAAAAAGCATCATGAATGGATATCGCCCATAGGAGTGAGCGCCATCTATTGTCATCCAGTGGAACATGTTTTATCCAATGTCTTACCTACATTTCTAGGATCTGTAATAGCTCAATGTCACGTCACTTCTTTATGGTCTTGGCTTACTTTTGCAACAGCGTATGGAGTTATCGTCCATTCGGGATATCATCTTCCCTTGACACCACCCCCACAATTTCATCATTATCATCATAATAAGTGAGTTGACTATTTTCAAAATTAGTAGGATATAGTACAAAATATAAATTACTGAAAAAAAATTCAATGTAGCATTTGAATTAATAAAGTTACTGACTGACATAGTAAATACTATTTTTGTTTCAACTAGACCAAGAGTGGTATTAAGGCCACCTCGATCGACAGACCGACCTCCAAGACATTTTTAATTGATTGCTAATTTTCATAATCTGCTTACCTAAATATATATTTGTGTAACCCCAGATCGTCTTTGAAGGTGATCATAAAACAAATAAAAAATTAAAAGTACCTCTTGACACAGAAAAATATGCCCACTCCAGGACTAGACTGTTATAAAAGAAAGGCACAGATCATAATGAGTCATGCTAAAAACTTGTCTCTTAAAGAAATTTAAAAATTTTACCAGACAGTGTCCCTAAAAATTAATTTTACGTATCTAATTCTATGTAAGCCTACAAAATTTAATGAAAATAACCATAAAGTTTACAAATAAATTAATTAAATTAAAAATGTAGAGCATAAACAGAATCATCCAAAATTTTTGGTATACAATCTAATAATTAAATAAATGTTTCAATGAAATATACTTAGAAAATGTATGACCCAATACAATTAAATAGTAATTGTTGGAGACTCGGAATTTCTGAATAACTAGAGATTCTTATCAAATAATAAAGGACATTATAAAATTCATCAAAGGATAGTGACTCTCGTGGCTTAGACACTGTAAAATTTCCCCTAACAACAAGGTGGCGAAGGATCTGGGACTGGATACCAAGCGCAATATCCTAAAAACTAGGCCTAGGTAAAGATGAATGGTTGGTTTCCTGATGTATTCTCAATCTTATACTGGGTACCAAGTGCAATATGCCAAAAAATAGAGCTAGGTAAAGATGGATGAATGATGTCCTGCTGTATTCTAAATACCTTAAAAAATTCCAACTGGAAAAATAAAGTCAGGGATAGAGCTGTCTGGAGAGACATTCTGTTGCAAACTAAGAACCATTCTGGGTTGTGATGCTAATAGTCTGTAATTTAAAAAAAAGAAGTACATAAAAAGTTTGAAATTTCAACTATTAAATGACACATAAATCTAAATAACAAATAAGTTTGTTTTATAGAGAAATTATTCAAATAAATCAGGAAAAAAACAATAAAAATGGAAACTTAAAAATAATTAAAGAAAAATATCAGTGCATGTAAACATCAAAGTTTATTGAGATCTGTACAATAATGTTTCGTTGTTGTTGTTTCTGATGACAGTTGGCAACGCCAAGCCCGTCCGTCAGAGACTAGGCGAATGAAGTCAGAGAGAGAGCGTCTTCCGTTTTTGCATAGAGCCCCCTCATACGAAGGTAGAAGTAAAACATTTGGCTCATAGATGGCAGCACCATATGAATCTTTTAATTTAGAGATTGAAACCAGAGAAGGCCCTATAGCCTTGCTCCAAACACCCTCAGGGGTATTAGTTTGGAATGTGAACACGGAGGACATTGCGACCAGACATAATTTATGTGCCCCAGTCGCCATTAGTGAACACGACGGATCTTCGGCTAAGCCGAGATTCGAACTCATCCCTTTTGGTAACGAGAACGACGCCCTAACCAACCAGGCCACCGCAGTCTCGATGTACAGTAATGATAAGTTTAAATAGAGAACAGCATGCTTAATCATTGCAGTTTTTTTATATAATGCGACACTTAAAAACATAAGCAGATATTAGTTTTCTTTTTCAAATAATAAAATATATAATTTTTTTCTGATTATAGAAATACTTCATTTTCAATGCTCTTTAACAGGGCATCGATTTTCGGAGTGAAAAATTCCAAACTTTCTTCCACAGCCACCATTAAATTAAAAAAAAAAAATTATATTTTGTTATTCGCCTTTGACTGCACATTTATCAAAATTGATGTTTGGAAAATTTTTTTAATATCTGCGTTTACCACTTATGAAGGTCCTATAAAAAAATTTTCAGAAATTATCTTTGAAAACATTTGCCAGGAAATCAATTCGCAATAAATTTTTAAATATCTTCCAATTGCATGCATATATATTTGAACAAGTGGGCATGTAGGGACCATTATATTAAAGTCTCGTGTAAATTTATGCAATTTTTGCATAAAATATACTGAAATCCTATTTTAGATTGGAGTTTATAACAATATATTAACTAGAAATAACAATAACTAGAACAACAATAACAATATATTAACTTAATAATAACTAGAAATTATCATTGCGGAAAATTTTTGATTTTAATATTTGATGCATTTATGAACAATTTTGATATTTTTAAATATCAATTCTAATTTTTAAAATTACTGTACAGTGTCAATTATTTTTAAATTCATATATCAAATTTTAAATACATATCAATTATAACCCAATAATTAAACATTTTTTATTGAATTAAACATTTTTATAATATATGTAACTTATGTCCTATTATATTTTTGAAAAAATCAAATGCAAAACCTCTTTGTTGTCATATAAACTAAAAAGTATTATATATTTGAAACAATATCTCTAAGCCGGTATTTTCGTTGAAATGTAGAAAAATAACTCATTTTCCTTTGAAATTGCTTATTCCAATTTATTGCATAATTTTGTAGTTTAAACAAAAATCTTATTCTTGTAGCAATTTATTTCGTCGACGTGTATTCGCGAATTTTATTTTTGTTTTTTTTCCCTCCATTTTTACAGGTTCAATGAAAACTTCGGCATTCTTGGTATATTGGACTGGCTGCACGGGACCGATAAAGAATTCAGGAAATCTGAAGGGTTCAGGAGAAATGTCGTGCTGCTTTCACTGACACCTTTAAAATGAAAAGAGTTTCCACGAACAAAAGGGTGATTTTGTGTATGAATGACATTTGCAGTTGGCATATATTCCGGAGTTAGAAAAGCAATGATCCAAAGAAATAAAGAAGACAAGCTTCGCTCACTAGTCAAAACTCGTTGGCGTTTATATTACGACAGAGCCCTGCCTCCGAAAATGAAAGTGATCCATAAATGTAAATATTACGACGACATTGTTTTATTTTAGAGATATGATTAATAAAAAAAATAGAAATGTGCTTCATATTCTTAAAAAAATTTCATAACAAATTAATTGCTCTTTCTTACATTGGTATGTTTTTGTGCATAAGAAACTGCATAATTTTTCTTACCTTTTCAAAATTATTAAAAGTAAAAATATCAATTCTATACTTTCAGTTTTAATAGTAGAATGTCACATGAAATCGTAGAATATTTTAAGTTATTCAAAATATACACCATTTTTTCTTAGATAAAAAAAAATTTAAAACATAAAATCTATTTTTAGATGTAACATTATAACTTCTTTTTAGATGTAACATTATAACTTCTTAAGGCAAATTTTTCTACCCTTCGCATATCAATAAGAAAGTCACAGTATCAATAAACGTGAAGAAAATGTAAAAGAATAATAAGTAATTTTTAACAGATGAAAAACTCGTTTATATATATATATATATATATGTTTGTATGTATGTACATTGCTGGCAACCCAAAATGCAACGACCTGAAATAATCATGTGCCATCTATTCAATCTAGTGGTCAGTATGCCTGACTGTGAATAGGGAGGTCTAAGTTCGAATCCTGGTTCGGGCATGGATGTACTTTCTCTCATGTCTTTGTCCTTTCCTTATATGAATGAAGTGTGAATGGTTGCCTGCCCTTAAGTGGATTCCTATGGCATGTGTGTTTATTTGTATAAAAAAATCATCTCCTGTTATCCTCTTCAATGTAAACTTCAAGCATATTAGAATAGAGCTCCAAAAATGTCCGTCATAATCTAACCTAAATAATCATGTAAGTGATACGAAACTCACATTAAGATTCTACGGTTGTGAGGTATGCAATTTATTAACAGTGTAGAGTATGTAAACATCGTGGGCAACTATAGCACCATATACATACGCTATATAAAGGAAGAGGAGAGATATTACCGATTTGAAGCGACGAAATTGTTTTCTTGAGCATTTTTCTCCTTTAGTTGCCTTACTACGCTTCGTAAGATGTAAAAATATCTTAAGAGCAAGTTTCTGAATTTGCATGAGGAAGAATAGTAGTCTATAGGACATGTAGATTATCCTTCAAAATCAGTGATCGGGTTGGACAAAATCAAGCAACTGTGGTGTGGATCTGTAATTGCTATATGTAGGAGAAAACGACAGATCGATTGGACCGATCGCACGAATCTCTTTGCATAATACGTGATAAAAGACATGATGCGTGATAAAAGGCATGGTGTTGATGGATTAATTAGGCATACCACAACTCATAGCACAACAGATTCAGTCTGATACGCATCAATCTGTGTCCTCTAGCATCATTCGATTGCATTTGTAGCTAAGTGGAATGTCCACAAAGAGTCTATTGTTCCGTTTATCCTTGACTCAAAACAACATGCTCTAACACCATATTGATGTGATGAACTACGGACATGGACAATGGAATGGAGCAAAATTCTCTTTGCTGACGAATTCCACTTCTGCCTGTTAGGGGCATCGTTATTGCTAATCGAAAGTGTGGATTTTTGTAATTCGCACTGGTAGAAATCTAACTAGTGTCATGCAAATGTAGAATGGATTATTTGCTGGAGATCATACTTATAGGCATACTGGACATTAACGACCTCTTTTGATCAGCACCAGAGAAGGCAGACATGTTGTGAGTTGGAATTGAAAAAGAGAATTATCGCATCACGGATCATAAGTCAGGAAAGGGTATTGTTTACAGTTCCTTCCTCACAAAGTGTGATTATGTTTTTGCACCGTGTTATACATTGTATAATCGTCTAAAGCTTTTGTAAGACATTTTAACATTTTAATATACTTTGCATAAATTACCTTCTAGGCAGACTTTTCATGGATAGTGGGTCAAAATTCAAGTGTCAGAAGGGAGGAAACCTGCAAACACTCTCATTCATTCAAAATTGCAACACATATCTCTTATTGTACAATAGTAGATGGAATAGAACCCGAAAGGTTTCATTTTAAAGAACCCAATCTAACTACTAACCCGTGATAAATCCAATGAGACGACGTTTGAAGTAGCATGGTCTTTCAACATGGTGACCATTACTTCGTCTTCTTTAGACTGTACAGCGTAGAAACATACGGTGACTCTTGTGCACGCAATGACAAAGCTCGAGCAGGATTGTCACAAACCATTTTAGAGACGTATTGATTCTTTTTGCGACATTCTAGTGGCCATATTTATGTCTAGAGGCTCCGAAAGAAAGTTCATCGTCTGGTTTCATTCGACAGCGTCATATATTTCTGCCTCTGGTGTGATGACCTAAGCAGTCATTGAGCACATGATATGTATATATCTAATTCGGATTCGGTTAATTACCTTCATGAATTACTAAATGTCATTTTTTTTAAAAAGATAATGCAAGTGTTCCTCCACGTCATGTTCTGACATACAGAGAACATAGAATTGTCATCCTGTCCAGAGCAATGTTTCTCCTCAACGGAAAATTTTAAGTGATGGTTTGTAGAGACTATCTTGGCACTCCCTTCAAGCTTCAAGTGTCAGTGTAGAAAGTAATAGACTTAAAGCGACAAAGAATGAGTTGCCCGTTGCTGACATCCAAGACCAGCTTGACTGGATAAGGGCCATTTTAGCTTTCAATGACATCACTTATTTCGTGGTTGAATACTTTATACTAATTTAATGGTTTATACTAATTTCACATACTTACATATTTCCAACCTGCTTGCAAATTTAATCTCATTTTATTTTCATGACCTTCTACTTAACTACAATTTTTTCTGTTTGAAGTTTTGCAGTAAAAAAATTTGTCTCATCGTTTTGTAATTTTAACAGTAAGTAGTATAATAATAATATAAATATAATAGTATGAATATAAATATATGCACTGCATAGCATTTTAAATGTTGATGGTAAGTTAACAGATAAGCATTTCTAAATTTATTTCCCTTCATACTTTAAGGAGACAAATCTTAAATATCGCTAATTATCACAAGAATACTAACGCAGTATATGTGTGATTTGGAGGGTTGTACGTTAGAAGAAAATTTGTTAGTGATTAAAAGACATCAAAGAAATTTAGAAAAACATTTTTTTAAAAATATATTTCTTATTAATAAAGCTAATAATATCAATGATTTGGTCATTTTTAAAACACTAAAGAGAATAATCAATATTTAATTTTTATAAATGCGATCAATTTATTTCAACTTATAGATTGAAATATCAATGGAAAAATATATTAAATATAAGCAAGCTATATCATCTCATTTATTTAAAAAATAATGTGTTTTAAATATAAAATAAAAACAAACGAGAAATATTATCAAAAATTTTAACGTGTCACACATTGTCTTCGCTGAAAAACTGAAGAAGTGTCTAAGAAAATGAAAGAGAAACATAATATGTTTCACTAATTTGATTGCATGTTTTCGAAAGAACGAGTAGTTATTAGATATTGGAAGTCATATATTAAATTTCACAAATTCTAATGTATTTATACAAGTTTCAACTCAGTAATATTAACGTATTTAGAATCGAAGCTTTTGAATAATATTTGACAAAGCTTTTAAGGAGAGAGAGAGAATAACTTGCACACAGAGATAGAATGTCCAGAATTTAAATTAAAATCTCAGCTCTATGAGTACAAAAGTTTCCATTTAAATGAATCTGTATTGCATTGTTTAAAATCTAAAGAGCATTACTAATATTTAAATTGAAAGAGTACGTCTGAAGTAAGCATGTGAATGGAAATAACTTGAGCCGTCAAATACAATTCTACTCAAAACTACTAAACTGGACACAAAACTAAATTCCGAGAATGTTTTTATTCCCAAATAACTGTCATATCTCAAATGAAATATGAAACGTTTGACTAGTACCATTTCATCTTAAATATTAGTTTGTTTGAAATAGTTAATTAAAGTGACATGTTATTATAAAGTAGGAAATAGTTAAAGCAATATGGAATAAAAATTTGTAATCTTTAATTTCATAAATGCTTCATAGCAAACATTCAGTTAATTTAAACTATTTAGCAAAAATACTAATGATGAATTTCAAATATTAGAAATAGAGTAATTTGTTCCATCATTTTAAATGAAGGATTTTGTGATTATTTCATTTATTTTTGTTAAAAGATTATTAAATACTTTTTTAAAAAATGTAAAATTATCAAATTGATATTGTGAATCTTATTACACAGTTTGCTCATCAGGACGTTTCAAAAACAACTTACAAGACGTGTCAGGGATTATTTATCACGTTGCGCACACAATGTAATGAATGTTTAACAATGCACAACATACAGTGTCATTTTGAAAAATAGATATTAATATAGGAATATATATATATCTTATGTATAATATTGTAAAATGTATGTATTTAAATTTATTAAATAAAACACGTTCTATTACAGTTAATTTTAAAAATTATAAATTAATTACACAATACGTAACATCACAACACGTATTATGCATTTCATTTTTATTGTACTGATATTAGCTCTTAAAATCTATAATATAGGGTTATTAAAAATCTGTAAAGGATATACAGTTAGCGTTTAGCGCTGGAGATATAACACATATGTAGTATTTGTAATGATATTCGTGTATTTTCCATGCATTTTCTCTTTACCGATGTGCCTTTGAAATACTGATTTCCAGATAAAACTCTTTTCAATAGTGTTTCGCATTTGCTTTGCACGTAGGTGTATAAAGGAATGTAAACATTTTGTTGTGAAATAACAGAATTTGGTTGTGTATTCCAAAGATAATCATAATATCAAGTACGAAATCATATGTATTCATTAAATAGATTCTTATTATATTATACAAAAACAAAAAGTTTTATCCGTTAATCTTAATTAATATTTTGATTGCTAGTCAAATTGTTTAGTTAATTTTAAATAAAAGATTATAAATTATAAATTAAATAAACAATCGTTGTTTCTTGCTTAATATAATCTCTATTATGAAAGTATTATAATTAAAGGCATGTAATTTTAAATGTCTAATACACGCAATTTCACGCTTCAATTTTTAATGTCACGTGCTAAGCATTTTACTTATATATTACATGCCATTTCATAAAATGAAATTTAAAACTGATTCCTTCTATAAATATTTATTGTTTCATGATTCTTGATTCTTCCTTATCTTCAGAATCTCTACAACCTATTACAGGCCAAGTTTATTATAAGCCTATTACATAAATAATATTTTGAAATACAATTTATTAGAACACATTAAAGCAAGATATATTGTTTTCTTTTGCGAAACTTCTTAGTTAAATTAATGTTCATATTTTTCTCCAAAAGTATAGAAATTTATTTCGAAGTGAAAATTTTTGACGTTCAGCACAAAATGCTCATAAATATATAATGTTTAATTCCATTAAAATAAATGATTTGTATTTATTGTTAAGTATTTTATGTTTAATCCAGTTTTGTCCATGTATGTCAGATTGTTAGTATCCTATGTATTACATATGATGTCTAACTTTCTTGGGACAATTTGTACTAATATAATTTGAATTTTCAGGAATTCAGAAAAATAGTTTTAACTACTTAAATAAACAATTTTGATTACTTTTTGAAGAAATGAAATATGATACAACAAATTAATTTGCATTTTTTCTTACATTATTTTGCTATGCTTTTAAAAATTATAAAAATATCAAAAGAAATGCTTGTATTAAAAACAAATTACATTTTTACATGTATTGCAAATACGCTTACCTTAAGGAATTTCACACAGAAAAATGTATCGTGCAAAAGTGAGAGTAAAAATCTATAAGACTTTTTAAATAATTAAAATTTTGACGAATTTTTACACGTCATCATGGAATAAAATTTCATAATGAGGTAAATAATGATTGCAAAACAACAAAGTTACCATTTTCTATAAGAAATAAGTGTCATCAAATGCTCTGAAAAAGGCGAAAGGTATTCACAAGGAAACTGTATAAATTTCTATATCATAGGATAAAATAAATTGTTCTGAGAAAATTTCCTACTCGTAGGAAAAGTCCACATTTTACACTGATTGTCCAAACGTACTATCAATCAATCACTTCCCCCAACCAAAACATATCAGAGACAAAGATTTCGCTGGGAGAAAAAAATATTCTTAGTTGATTCTTTTCGCCGATTTCAGTGAAATTGTTACTAAATCGATCACATATTTTCTTTACTCAGGGTATTTCATCACAGGAAAAAATAAACATGACCGCAAGAAAGACAGACTGGACAGTAAAAATCGAAAGTGATTTATAGATTGAGTTGAAATAAATCCCTGCTTGTGTATGTT
Organism: Latrodectus geometricus; assembly: GCA_026290005.1. Classification (NCBI taxonomy): domain Eukaryota; kingdom Metazoa; phylum Arthropoda; class Arachnida; order Araneae; family Theridiidae; genus Latrodectus; species Latrodectus geometricus. Next base: position 52,477 of record JAPDSC010095040.1, on the reverse strand, counting down.
GATAATAATTAAGTGAAATTGAAAATGTCAAACATATCACTCAAAAATCAATGAATAAAAAAGTTATATATTAGGTTGGGGAAAAAGAAATCCGTTATTTTTACGTGGACTTTATGTAACTTCTTTTGGGTTCACTTTGTAAAAAGGTTTTAAACAGCTTTCATGTGGATTTTTAGGTCTTGCACGTTACGACTGCTGACATGCGGTTAACATCGATCATTTTTGATATTTTATAGACATTTTTAACGATGCTGTATCCACATGCGAGGTGCATCTCTAACATCAAAAATACCTGAACGGAATCGACGAAACAAAAATTGTACATCACTGGTTGTTACAGTCTTATATAGGACGATAAACACCTTTCACAATTTTAGCCACCCGGCTATCTTTTTCGCCGTTACAAGAGAAAAATGAAAAGGTATCGAATTTTCTATTTGTTGTCTTCCATTTTTAAAACTTTGTACTCGTAACTGAATTAATCAAACAAAAAACCGCATAAGGATATTTTAGTGTCAAATGTCACCTTTCCAACGAGCATAAATCTGAAATTGTTTGATAGATACCTCACGAGATATCGATCACTACAGACGTCTACCGAAAAAATAATGGATTACTTTTTCCCCAAACTAATATTATTTATGGGAGCCATTTCTAATACTTTTAAACATATTAGTTAAACAATAAAATCAAACATAATTTTTTCTCCCCAAATTAAAGGTTGTCTTTTGTTATGCAATTTATACACACTAAGAAAATTGAAATCAAAGCTTGTCCTTCACCTTTAATACCGCACGAACAGCCAAACGGACATAAGCTTTTATAAGGCATTTTTGTAATTGAAAATAACTTTGTATAGATAGTGGACCGACCGTATTCACATGGTGCAAAGGAGAAGATCCTAAAAATTCTCAAGACCCACCCCGAAAGAAATGTATGCAGAAGGCATTTCTCATTCTTCATCAATTGGACACGAATCTTTCGTCCTGAAAAAAGCCGTCCCATCATTGAGATATTGACACCAAATAGGGATAATCAAACGGCTTGAGGCTTTGTTAAGGCATTAGTATCCTCACCATAAATTGTTTTTTGGAGGATTTTCCTTAGATACTGGTCCATATTCCGGTGCCACTAGGTAGGAGACTTTGAAAACTCTCACGTATCCATCTAGACAGATGTGCTTGAAAAAGACAGAAACGAAACATCCATTTCCAGTTATTTATTCATGACTGGGATCAAACCAGAATCATTTCTCTCAGATAAGCGATGTCTATACTATTCATCTATGGACTGCTATAAAATTCTGCGAAAATAAAACTCAGAATCACTAAGTTTTATTTTCGCTCTTTAACAATTAGATAGCCAAGTCAAAATATTCAACAATACTATAAATAATACCTTATAGATGTATCTGAAGCATTAAGATGTTGTCTTATGTCAGATGTTGAGAAGTTTCACAATAACAAAAGGAACAACTATAAATTAAATTGGTCTGCAAACTTGACGAAATTATACAATAGAAGCTGGATGCTCTTACTAGTAACTTGGAGAAAATTCAATCAGCTTTCTGAACAGCTCTGGATATTCCAGGTATTCCATTTCAAAAAGATGGTGCAATCAGTAGAACATTTAATTTACCATCAATAATTCTTTGTCAATAGTCAATTTTTAAATATCCAGTGCAAGAGATTCTTTCAAACCCCATCTACATAAGCTGGTCTCAAATCTGTAAGACCATTACACAAGTTGTTTCAGATACCCGATTGTAGATAGAATTATACGAAATAGCCCTACTTAAGAAAAGAGTTTTTAGTGATACAACTCGACAGTTAAAATTTTATATTCATAAAACACTTTTAGGTTGTGATTCACTTTCCTGGTCTATTAAATTTTAATGTTCCAAATAATCTATTCTTGGCGCCCAACCTGTCTAGTGGTTAGCGTAACTGATTACGGATGGGGAGGACCAGGGTTCGAATATATGCTACTCGTACCTCCTTGACTTGGTTCACAGGTACCCACCGGGTAACGATAAAATGAGTAGCAGTTTCCGGCCTTGTATAATAAAATTTTGCTGACTGACGGTCAAAATCTATAAATATATATAGATTGCACGCAATTAAGAATCATGAAATTCATAAAATTCAGAACTTGAAAACTGAACTAAGACTCTCATAAATTCCTTGCCAAATCAGTGGAAAAAATATTATATCACAATTATAAGTGAGTAAATCCTATTAAAGAAGCATTTTTGAATAAGATAACAATAAATTTTATAGTTGCCAGACGTAAAAGAATATTCTTTTTCAATCAAATTTTTGTGGATCAAAATATTATATTTATAAGCACTTTTACTAACAATATGGAGCTCAAAAGCTGTATCAAATGATAAATAAATAACGGTTAAAATATTTTAATTTTAGATTAACTTATGAAGGCAATTAAAAGAGTATGAGCTATCTTTGTTTGTTTTTTTTTTTTGTTTTTTTGATTATTAAAATTGAAAAAAACAAAGATAGCTGATTAATTGTCACATTAATAGAAAATTGGGTAACTGGCAATATAGATTTGAAAATTTGTTTAACAATAATGATTTGAGAAATGTGAAAAAATAAAACATAAATAAATCCCTACGAAGTAACTTAACTTTATTTTCAAGAGAAACAAATTTTTATTTATATTAAAACATAAAGTATTAAGAAACTCGTAATCTTCCACAAAAATATAAAATCATTACAACAGAATTTACTTTTGCGGGAACAATTACTCTAACGTCTATAATCAAAGAACAAAGAAATTTTTTCACATTAAAACTTTTATCACTTAACACATTTTTACCTTGCAGTGGAGAAAAAATGCAAGTAATACTAACTATTTTATAGTTCGTTATAGTTTCATAATAATTTATTTTAATAAAAGAAAATGTGCAATAGTTCTTTACAAAAATAACTCTCTGATTTTATATATATTTCTCAGTAGACAACATTGTTTATTCATCAAGAAATGTTTTCAGTAAAAAGGCAAGATCCAACAATATCAAAAACTAAATTATCACGTCAATGTTGAAACATATTGAAAATAACTAATTATAATAGTTTTCTGTAAAAAGCGGAGTAATTATAATCAACTATCGTAAAAAATGAACTTAAAATGAAGTTCCACATCATAAATGGAAAACAGCCAATTACTTTACTATTAAAGTTATTTCATATTTGATTCATTAATTTCCCAATAATGAAATTACAATTACAGTTTAAAACAGTCTTTTTTATATTCTGTTAACATATTTTCTACTTAAAGTAAGCGATGGCTTGAAAACACATTTTGTAATTATTTTATTGCAAAATGTAAGACATATTTTGTAATGACTTATTAAGTAGAATAAAAACAGACAACTTAGTTGAATTCATAACTAAATTTTCTGATTTTATTCTGCTTAATAAGTCATTCTTTTTTAAAATTTAAATATGAGCTAGATAAATAAGAGCAAATATTTTATTTATTTTACAAATTAATCATATTCTTATTTTGAAACTATCTTAACTACTATCTCAAATATTTGTCCACCATTCTAATGTAATTTCAAAAAGTTATTTTTATGTCGTGAAAAGAGAGAAGTCCTAAATAATTCTTTACAGAATTCATTATTTTCGCTTGTTATTTTACGATCACTTTTCGCTCATGAATAAAAATTCTATTAGTGCTTATAATTCAAAATGATTCGGTACAAATTGAAGCAATCTGGTCCAAAAAAGGAATCGAACTAATGATATATTGAACTAAAAATAAACCAATTAACTATATTTAGCTAACAGCTCACCAATCACTTAGGAAGAAAGAATTGAACTAACGTCCAAAAAAAGGAATCAAACTTATGATATATTTAACTAAAATAATAAACCATTAGCTACTTACCTAAAAGTTCAGCAATAGTTTCCGATATACTACTATATATATTATATTATAATCAGGCCAAATCTAAATAAAAAATGCATATTTTTATTGTTAATAAAACAATTAAAAATTCATATTGATTTCTCATAGTTTTTATTTTAAAAATGCAAAAATATAAAAACTCAATATCATATTTTAATTTTAAGTATTCTTTATTAAGACTAAAAAATAAAATACAATTATAATCATTATCTGTACTTGTAACTCACAAGATTTTATTGCATACACATTAAATAACACGTGGATTGAGCTACAAATTGTATAAATATGACATTTGCACAATTGTTCACATTTATTATCTTGTATCGTTACTCTAAGTATACACATGATTCTTAAAAGTGCGTAGATTATTTTAATGTATACTATCATAACTATCCTAATCTACTATGTAATTTCTTTTCTTCAAAAACAAGTAATTTGAATCTGTACTTCTACAAGACAAACAAGCTGCTGTGCAAAGTAACATGATATTTTATGATGATATCCAAAGAAATATTTTTAAATTTTTAAAGTAAATATAAAATACTATAGTAAAGTATTTTTTAAAACTTAATATAAAATAATATAGTCCAGTTTTATAAATTACATACATACACATGTATTTTACGTTGTTGTAATATTTTACCTTCTTAAGTGTTTATGTCATAGCTGATGAAAATTTAAAATTAGGATAAATGTCATTAGGATTTTCATTATCATTTAAGTTTGTAAATAATAAATGCAAGACTATGCAAAACAATTTTAATACATTTTGGCCTTTTATTTTATATTTATTTGTGCATTGTAGAGAATATGTATTTTTTTGTTACATATAAAATTATTGAGAGTATACATAAAAATTGTTTTAATCAAAAGTCTTGAATTTAATATAAAGGTGAAATATTAAATAGTTTTTCTCCTTTTAATACGAAGTCAAATTTGCAAAATATTTTGAGGATATTTATTTAAAAACAGCTTTGAAAGTTTGAGAAACATTCTTAAAAAATTTAAATATAAACAAAAGTGGAAATAATAGTTTATTTATGATAATATTTGTTTCATTAATTCAAATTATTTTTGATAACAGTTTGAGTACATTTTAATATTAATGTTCTTAATTTTAAGAAAAAATAATAAGTTTCATTGAACTAACTAGTCTTGTTTCTTTGAGAAATTTACAATAATTGTACATGGCTACTAATTTCAAATATAAAATAAAATAAAAATTCCAATATTTGTAATATTTCGAAAGTAATTTCAATTTGTTATTTTTTTAAAATTTAAAATATTAATGCGAAGTGATTTCTATGAGTGATAAAATTCACGCCTTATCAATTATACAAAAAAATTTCAAAACTGAAAACAAATCATTTTAGATCAAAGAGCAAAATGCAAAAGTAACGGAATTCCAACATTTGTCTGAAATTAGCTAGATAGGGAAACAAATCTAATTCTCGATGAAGGTATCACGTATTTCTAACATCAAATCAATACTTTCAGGGCAACTTCTTCTTAAAAATGTACAATTTTGCATATATTTTGTATACGTAAATTTGAATGCATATTTTGAATGAGTAATTTGCTTTTAAAAAATGCATGAAAAGCAGAGAGTAAAATTGTTCAAATATTCAATAATTTGGGTAGATATTTTAAAAAATTAGTTTTTTTTTTAATTTTTTTCAAAAGTTAATTCAAAAACATTCATATTTATTTTACAATCGTTGTGAAACCTTCCAGTGAATCGATAAGCAGTACCTAGGTTTGTCAATTATATTTTCATATTCTTTTATAAGTCCAATTGAAATCGGCATTTCAAAGTAAACATTTTTTGTGATTACATTCTTTCTACATTTAATAATAAAAGACGAAAAATTTAGCTAACAAAATAAAATTAACTACACAGACTGCAAAATTGACACTGATTAAGTAACAAAAATTTACATTACTTTGAGACTCGTGGAGTTTCAATCTATTCACATTCAAATCAATATTTATGATCTAGTTCAATAAACTAAAACTTGATTTTGCTTTGGAAATCATGCTTGATTTTATCAATCTAAAATTCTATCATTTTTGATATGATCAAATATCTAGTATAAATATCCAACTCCAGAAAAAGTTTCATAAATTGAATCTACATTATTCGTACTTAATTTATGTATCCTTAACAATAAAAATGTTTTGCATTGAATTCTTAAAAGAACTGGATTGGTCAGTCTCAAGAGATGTAACATCTTACCGAAATGTTTTACGTCAACTCAGATCTTACCAATAATTTTCCAAGATATAAGAATAATGTCCATGTGAAGTATAATTATCGAAACAAGGAATCAAAAATGCCGCCTACTCAGTCTAGTGATTAGAATGCCTGACTGCGGATAGGAAGGTCTGGGTTCGAATCCCGGTTCTGGCATGGATGTACTTTCTCTCTCTATCCTGTCTTTGTCCTTTCCCTGTATGAATGGAGTATGAATGGTTGCCTACGGCTATTGCTATAAACGGGTACCTATGGCATATGTATTCATAGGTCAAGTCAGTCTTCTGCCCTTGTGGCTCCTCTCCAAAAAGAAGCTGCATATTACCCTATGCCAGATCTTCTGGACCTGGTGTGGGCTTTCCTGAACCTGCGGGATAAGCAAAAACAGGAATCAGATATATATGAAAAAAGCACTTTATTGAAAAGTTAGCTTGGATTACAACATGGGAAAATAAAATTGTCCATGTTAATGTAACCTGAGAAAAATTTAATTTTGAGAAAGAATTATGATCTCCATATATTGTATAATTCATTTTACCTCATTTTGTCTGTACAAGGACCTAAATTGAGACACAAATATTGATGAATTCCGGCCCACTCGCAATTAAACATTACTTCAGAATCTCTTTTTGAGGTTGATAGATACGCATATCTTCTCACTTATTATAATAATAAAACTGTGGTATCAGTTAATAAGCATATAACGTAAATTTAAATGCTTTTAATGACTCAAATAAATAAGCAACAAAAAGCATTATATAAATTTTGCTTTTATAATCTTTAATGAAATTAATTGTAAATTAATAAATCAATAACCATAATTAATGAGTTTACCTCAGAAAATTTTTTCTTGATAAAATATAAAAAAAGCAATGCTGTTACAAGACTTTTTAAAAAATGAAAACCAAATTTTTCAAATATTTTTTTGCATTCAGTTTCAGACGTAAGTACAGTATGATTCTTTTCCCAATTGAAATTTATCAAGTCCAGTTTTCTGTTGCCAATGTTCTAGAAGAAATTCATTCTCATACGCAGTTTTCATCCAAAATTGAAAATTATTTGATTGAAATAAAATTATATTATCAGTATAAAAAGTAATGAAATAAAATTTCGAGTAAAATAAGAAGAGAATATGAGTTTGATTAAAAATTAACGTTGGCAAAAACTTAACTGTTTTTACAAATTTATATATTAATTTCTGAATCCTGTGACAAAATAGTTTTATAATTAGGCATTGCTCTTTTGGCATTAAAAAAACGATAAAAGTAATACCAATTTCGGCAATTTAGAACACAATACTTACATCAATCTTGTACTTTAAAAATAGGAAAAATTTGTGTGCTTCCACTAGAATTTTGAATAATTTTTCAGTGATATAAACTAATTAGACAATAGCTAAAATTGCTTTCTTATTTATTTTGTTTCGTATTCTAGAAAAAAACAAAATTTTAATATTTATTATAGAATAAGAGACATAAATAATATTTCGATTATAATGAAATACAAAAGTTTGGAAAGAAAAAATATCATTTAACTTATTTAACTTTCTAGCCCATAAAGTTTTAAATAATATTTAATATCCAAGCATAAAAAATAGAAAACAAGTCTTTAAAAAAATGTAATCATCTATTTTAAGGTTCACCCTTAATTTGAATTCATTATTAATTATGACTCATTATGCAAGACTGTAGTCAATTAAGGTAAGTCTACTACTTTTTTCCATATTAACATGATTAAAATATTAATAAAATTAAATTTTCTTTATAACGATCACAGTTTTCAATTAAAAATAACACATTGATTACTTTACATTAGATAATTATTGTTCATTTTATGCAAGGAAAGTTTCTTCGGAAATTACATTTTAGGAACTGATAACAAAAATGGCCGTCTGGGAGGAAAGATTTTTTACTTATGAAAAGAAAATCTCAGAATTAGTTGCCCAAGCAAAATAATTAAGTGACAGATAAGCTTGCAAAAAAGGTAGCAAACCTAGATAACCTTTTTTTTTTCATTGATTGTTTAACTGCATTTTTTATACATGTGAAGTCATCAATTTTAATTTAACCTACTCTACCAAGAAAAATTATAATTCTTCAAACTATGTTTGCGTTAAAATATTGTTAATTTAGAAAATTTCTAACATTCAGAAATCTTCTTTAGGTCAATAGGATAAAAATAACTGTAAGTAGTTTGAATTTAACTTAATATTAAAATGCGCGTACTTAATTCAAAAAGTAACTATTCTAATAAATTATTTATATTGAATTGTACAGAAAATTAATAAACTTATAAAAAATTTTTTATTTAAATGAAATTTATCTCAGACTAATCATTTAATAATAACAATAATATTTTTAATGTAGATAATAATAATTTATCTAGCTTTCATTTTTTTTCTTTATGTTGTGAGAATGTATGGAAATTTTTGAGTGATTTTTAGCTTTGAAACATATATTTCTTAATGTTTTTTTAATTTATTAACGGAATATGATGAACACGATGTTTCAGAAGGTAAATTGAATAAATAATAAACGTCATTTACTTAAATTTATTAGAAACATTGAAACATTTTTAAATATATTTGCTTTTAGCAGATTTTTTTTTTTTTTTTTTGAAGTTAATATTTCGAATTTGTATTCCTTTAAGTATATATTTAATTGCCTGACACTTATTTTTTTGATCTAAATAAAATTATTTATGCATATTACAATTAATGTAAATAAAATATTATATATATATATATATATATATATATATATATATATATATATATAT